>PVKH010025660.1:0-13375 GCA_004027955.1 Chaetophractus vellerosus | reverse complement strand
CTGACCTCCCAGTTCTCCTCTGACTCTGACATTTTTAACTTGGTGGTTCTAAAGAGCATGAACAAGGTGCTGGGGCAGAATGACAGTAGCCAAAAGGGCCCCTGGGGGATGCAGGCTCCTGCAATGGAGGTTTCCTGGCAGTGGGGAGGAGCTGGAAAGGTGGAGAGCGGGGTGGGGGGTGCAGAGTAGTCCAAGAGCAGGTGTGACTGTGCAGGGTCTGTGATCAGCTGGAATGGTATGGTGGCAGGAGTCCGTTCTTGCCTACCAGGTTTTGTTTTAGATGTTATTTTAATGATTAAACTTAGACACGGCCTTTTGGTTCCTTTTTACTCAGATAATAGATTGTGCCCTGGTTATGTTTTTTAAAATACTTAGATTACACAAATATATAGGGATTCCCATATGCTCCGCTCCACACACCTCCCACACCCTCACATAAATAACATCCATCCTTAGTGTGGCACATTCATTGCAATGCATCCTGATTGATGCATTGATAAATGCATCCCGGGGCATTGCCACTGAGCACGGACCATAGTTCACATTGTAGATTACACTCTCTCCCACACTATTCTTCAAGTTATGGGAAGATATATAATGGCTTATATCTGTCCTTGCATTGTCATTCAGGATGATTCCCAAGTCCTGAAAAAGCCTCCATATTATACCTTTTTTTCCCCTCTCCCTGACTTCAGCACCTCCAGTGGCCACTGTCTCCACAATAAGTCTATAGTCGTATACCAGTGAGTCCACTCTAGTCCATAGTTCATTGCCCTGTCCTGAGGATTTTAGGATGGTGATGTCCATTCCACCTCTAATTGAGAGGGGACTTTGATCCCATAAAGCCGATGGATGGGACTCTCTTGCTTGCAGTTGTAGGCTCTCTTGTTTCTCTGGTTATGTATTAAATAGTAGTGTGCCTTTTCCTTAGTCAAGAAAGCATGCTAGGTGATAATTATGACTCCCTTTTCCTTTGTTTTTCAGGGGGTCTTCTGGTCTTTAATCATTGGACTTGTTGGATGCCTTAGTTGTATGATTTCAGCTAGTATCTGTCCCAATATTATCTGTGGAGCCCACTATCTTTACTTTGCCATCACCCGCTATTCTGTGTCTTCCCTGGTTATTCTGGGAATATCCCTGGCAACTAAAACATAAAAAAAGGGACAACTCCCCAACTCATTCATGATACCAAAACCAGGCAAGGACAGTACAAGTAAGGTAAATTATAGGCCAGATTACTCAGGAAGCAAAAAATCCAACAGAGCATTGGTTCTCTCCTCAATGAGCAGGCAATATTTTTGAAGCACCAGAAATCATTGTAGACAAAAGAGAACTTACAACTGGAAAAAGACTTCAAATAAAAGGGGGAAATGGTAAAGACAAATGAGTTCATAGGGCTAAGAGACTTCAATGTGAGTCGGGAGGTCAATCCAGAGGTAACACTTTTACAGATCCCAGTAGGACCTCCTAGGCTTCCAATATGGACATCACCCCAAACAGAGGGCCTCCTGAGGGCTTTGGAGATATCCAGGTCCTATATCAGGGCAGATAGCCCCAGAGTTTGGTGCCTTAGAAGTGGGCCCTAATTTGGAATCCTTTCTCCTGAGAGTGACAGAGTCTGGCTGAAATATGTCTTCACTGCACATGGTCCATCTGTCTCTTCTATTCAAACCTGTATTTGATGCCAGAGTTTTAGGTGTACTTCCAGAGACTGGAGACTATGGGCTGTCCATGTGCCAACTGGGTCCAGAGACTCTGTGGACCTGCAACTCCTACGCTACAACTCAATGGACTCACCCAGGACACGTAGTTGGGAGATGATGATGGACGACGGCCATCCTGGGGAATGGAGAGAGCCTGCAGCTGCAGGAAGGATAATCTCTTCCATAGTATCCACGGGATATAAGCCCCCTCTCACTTGGTGGTGGAGGGGACATCAACATCCTAGACTCCTCAGGTTTGGGGGAAGAGCTATGGACTAGAGTGGACTTGTTGGTGTCCTGTTATAGACTTGTGATTCATGCAATGGAAGAAATTACAAAATCATGTGGAGCCAGGGGTCACTGGACACTTTGGGGGCAGGGAGAGGAACGGGCAATTGTAATATAGGGGTTTTTTGGACTTGGGAATTATCTTGGGTGATGTTGCAATGGAGGATATAGGTCATTTTATATCATCATGTGTCATGCAGAACTGTGTGGTAGAGAGGGTGTTCTACAGTCTGAACTGGTCCATGGTTGGTGGCAAAGTCCCAAAATGTGTATATCTATTACAGGTGATGTGCCACACTAATGAAGGATGTATATGTGGGAGGTAGGGCATATGGGTACTCCTAAAATTTCTGTGTAACATTTATGTAAATTGAATTGTCCTAAAAAAAATAAAAAAAATAAAAGAATTACAAGATAGTTCATCATAAGATGTAATTATGTTCTATGCCTTGTAACGCATTTCAAAATAATAAGTAAAGGAAAAGACCAATGGGGGTTCGAATTGTGGGGAAAGTTTTCACGAAGGAGGCAGAATTTAAACCAAGTTTTATAAACAGGCAAATTTTTATAATTAGTTGTAAAGGAAAACTATTCTGAGTGGTGAAGAGTTAAAATAGAGACCGAGACAAGGAGACAGGGACAAAGAAACAGAGAGACAGAACATATGGAGAGGCAATGGGAGGCAGAGACAGAGATACAAAGAGAGACAGACTGAAGCAGAGAAATATAGAGGCAGAAGACACAGAGACCAAGGCAGAAAAGGAGAGACAGAAAGAGAGACAGTGAGAGAAGAAGAGAGTTAGAGCAATAGCAAGAGAGAGACATGGAGAAGCGTAAAAAACATACCTGACTGGAGTGAAGATGTATTTGAGGAAAAAAATGAGAAATTTTATTACAGAAGTAGGTGGGGCTAGAATCTTAGGCACAATCAATCAAACCTCGGTGTGTTGAATACTTTCTTTGTTATTAGGAAAGAGAAGGGTTGGAAGTGACTTTATATGTATAAAGATTTTGCCCAATTCTCCTTCATATGATTGTACAATTTTTGCATCTCCCCTACCCCCTGCAATGAATGAAAGTGATTGTTTCCCCTGCCTTGTCAACAGAATATTGTCAAGTTTTTAGATTTTACCTATTTGATATGTGAGAAATGAAATTTCAAGGTATTCTTCATCTTCATTTTTCATATTTTGAGCAGGTTTAAGCATCTTTTCTTCAGGTAAAAAGCCATTTATATTAATTTTTCTGTGAATGTTTATTCATATCTCTAGGTAATTTCCTACTGAGTTCTTGGTGGCTTTCTTTTCTATTTTTAGGAACTCTTTATATATTGGGGCTCTTATCCCTAAGTCTTTGATCAAAGTTGCAATTATTTTCCCAAGTTTGCTATTTACCTTTTAGCTTTGCTTATGGCACTTTTTGCCACCAAGTTTTAGACTTTTACATAATCAAATTGATCAGTCTTTTCTCAGGAGTTCTTTTTACTCATATCTGTTGTTGTAATCACTTTTCAGAGCTGTATGTGAAATTTTGCATTGGAACTGATGAATTTTAGCTAGATTTTGGGTTTTATTTCCTGTATTTCATTTTTAAAATTTTCCTTTGCTTCAGATGTTGCTTAGACACCTTGGGTTTATGATTTATTCTGAGGTTTGCAGAAGAAAGACTATAGGCTGACCGAAGAGAGGAAGCAGCCATAAGGAAAAAGCTGATGGACTTATTTGAGAAGCCCTTGTGGAGGATGATAGTGATCATCAATGCCTCCTCCTGCCTGTAATGGTTCTCCTTCATCAATACATAGGAATCAAAGAGAGCTTCTTTAACCTAATAGGACATATAAAGGCCTAATAATTCTTAATTGTTTAACATTGAGGTGATCTATTTAAATCAGGGATAAGAAAAACTTCCTGCATCAAAAGAGGCTTTTACTTGTGAGTATAACTTCATTGGATCTTGGCAAGTGACATGTTAGATTCCAAGAGTTAAACCACATGCAGAGAAGCTGAAATCTGTCCTTACAACTGCTATTTTTATCCCTTGTTACAGTCCTCCTTGTCCAGTTGCAGTTGAACAATAGACTTGCTGGTCTTTTTCTCTTTTATTTCTGGGAACTCATTTGTTTCCATGCATTATCATATTTTTGGACTTCTTATTTTAAACTTTGTTCTGCCTTTTAATACACAAAATTACAATTGTTTATTTAATCAAACATATATTTTCAACTTTTTGTGGTTTCTAGGTTTATTGTTTTGGTTAAGAATGCTTCCCACCACAAACCACCAGATAGAAAAATAGCTAAAGGTTAAAAATAGGAAATGCACTGAAATTAAAATAGGTGACGTTTTTCATCCGTCAGATTAGTAATTTTTTGCAAAAGCAACAACTTTTAGTGCCAACCTTTGGGAAACAGGTTATATTATTGGTAGGAATGCAATTTGGAAAGCAATCTGTGAATATCTATTACAAAGATAAATAATCATATTCATGATTCAATTATTCTACTCTGAGGATTCTATGCTATAGAAATAAAGCTATCAGTGGATATTTCTGTATAAGGATGATGACTGCAACATTATATATGGTTGCAAACATTTTGAAAACATCCATCAAAAGGGAATTGTTTAAAAAATCAGGATAGATCTATATTATATATTATTAGGCAAAACTAACAATGAGTAAGTCTGATCTATATTAGTTAGCCTTGTTGATATGCATCATGTACTATAAAGAGAGAAAAGTAAACTGCAAAATAGTGTACAGTTGAGCCCATTCTATAAAAACAAACAAATAAACAAAACCCCAAAAGCTATAAGGAAAAGATTGAACAATTTGCCTAAGTAAAATTTAAAGCTTCTGTATACCAAAAGACAACACGAGCAGAGTTAAGAGGCAAAATATAGACTTTAAGGAAAAATAAATGCAATGCATGTGCAAATATACAAAGAACATGTATAAATTAATTACAAAATAGATAAATGATATCAGGAAATTCACAGAAGAAAAAGTACAAATATCTAAGAAATATACACAAATATGCACAATCACAGTAATAAAAATACAAATGTTAAAAATCTGATTATTTCTCAAATCATATTGACAAAAATAAATTAAGATTGTTAATATCCTCTGTAATTAAGATATGTGTAAATAAGAAGTCTAATATACTGATGAAAGAATGTAAACTTGTGAATGCTTTCTGGAACACAAATTAAAAATTTTTATAACAGTATTAAATATCCATACCTTTTACTCCAGTATTCTGTTTCTAGGTATTGATTGTTAGAGAAAATAAAACTACCTAATATGCCAAATCAGGAATATACAGGTATGTCCAGGTGAGCATTGTTGATAACAGGAAATAATTGAAATCAACATGAATGTGCCTTAGTGGAAAAGTGGCCAAGTTATGGTAAACCATCCTTTGGAATATTGATGCAACTATTAAAAAGAATGAGAGAGACTTATATGTGATGATAGGCAGAATCTTTAAGACATATTTTAAGGAGAAAAACCAGTCACAGAACAGCATATAAAGGAAGGTTGCATTATATAGAAATAGTTTCTGCTCATAT
Organism: Chaetophractus vellerosus; assembly: GCA_004027955.1. Taxonomy (NCBI): domain Eukaryota; kingdom Metazoa; phylum Chordata; class Mammalia; order Cingulata; family Chlamyphoridae; genus Chaetophractus; species Chaetophractus vellerosus. The sequence continues at coordinate 7,812 of PVKH010025660.1, read as the reverse complement.
ATGTTTATAAATAAGTAGAAAAATTCCTGGAGCATAGACTTTAAACTGTTAACAGTTATTTCTCTGGGAAGTTAGTGAGCATGGATGAGAGGGGTGGGTTGTAAGTGGATAGTATCATATTTAATTTTATAGATTAATGTATTGTTTGAATTTGTTTAACAGTAAGATAGACATGTTTCTTGTGTAATTATTTGAAAGAGCATTTTAATTTGTTGACTTGTAAAAACGTGTGTTTTAAAGCCCATGTACAATCCTATATAGAGAAAACTGTCATCAGAATGTCAAAGTAAAACAGAGAAATAAGACAGAAAAATATGTATGTTCAAGTAAAGAATTCCAATAAATTAATGTTAATATCTAAAGTTAGATTGTGACGACGGTTGCAAACTCTGTGAACATACTAAAAACCATTGAATTGTACATTTTACATGGGTGAATTCTATGGTATGTGAATTATATCTCAATCAATGGGCTTGATATTCTGCATTTAGTGGGAGATAGCTTTATTTAAATATAAGCTAATAACTCCTATTCTATTCATAAAAATAATTTCACAGGGATTTCCGGCTTTTCCTCTGCCTCCCGCCCCCAATTAGGAAATACTTATAATTTCCAAAGCCTTGAGATCATTGAGGTGAAGATACAGGAAGAAGGTTACTGTTATTTTATAGATGAGAAGTTACTAGGTGAGGAAGAGCTGGAAGAGGCATTTCCAAATGAAAATCTCTGGAAATTGTAGAAGATAAATCTAAGACAGGGAAAACTGCTTGGAGAGTTGTCAAAAAAAAAAAAAAAGAATTTAAGCCCAATGCTTTTAGTTTATGCACACATATGGCCACTTCACTGGCTTTCTAAATGAACAATTCTTTTACCTTTTCTTTATTGACACAAAAGAACAATACAAGCAAAAAAATCAGGTCAACAGTTACCTTAGTAGATAGAATTACACACTCCTCACCTCCCTTTTGCAACACACAAAAAATCCTATAAAAATGAAAATCAATAAAATTATTCTTGCTTAATAAATATTCTCAGTGACTTGGATAAGAGGTCAGGCAAAATAGCCGTGGATGAAGACTGCCACTGCCAGCAGGAGGATGGCATTGATATTCACCACAGTCCTCCATAAGGGCTTCTCGGATGTATCTGTCAGCTTCTTCTTCAGGGCAGCTTCCTCTTCTTTGGTCAGCTTGGGGCCTCTCTTTTGCAAACCACAGAATAAGTCATAAGCCTTTTTGAGACAACCACGAGTTTTCTCAGGATAATCTGAAACAGAGAAAACACGGATAGATTATCCTAAAACATGAGGTATAGAACCCTTATTCTAAATGAAACATGCCATTTCTTGTCAATGTAGTACATATTACTGTAAAGAATGAACACAGCTCTAAAAACCCCTGAGAAAATATAGATAAGTTTGATTATATAAAAATAATAAACTTTTGCATTTGTTTATTGTTCAATGAACAAAAAAAAAGACCAATGACTGGAAAAAACATTTGCATCTTATATCACAAAAGTTTTAATATTCTTAATATATAATGAGTTTTAAAATCTATCCCAGTGAGACTGGCAAAAACATGGAAAGATTTTGCACAACACTATGTGTTGCTATTTGTTGAATTTAGACTGCTAAATTCAAGTGTCTTTGAAAAATCATTATGAAATTTAAGAATACTTAGAAATATATGATAATGAAAATTTTACAAATTACAAGCTGTGAAAGGCAGCAAAAGTATTATTCTGAGGAAAATGTATAGCCTTATTTACATTAGAAAAGGAGAGAGACTGAAAATTAATGAAGTAAATATCCAACTTAATTTAGAAAAAATAACAACAGAATAAACCCAAAGAATGCAAATGGGCAGTATACAGATGAGAAAAGTAACTAGTGAAACAAAAAATAATAGAGTAAAATGAAGAAGGCAAAAGTTGGTTCTTTGAGAAAACTAAAATAGACAAGTCTTTTGTGAGATTTCTATAAAAATATAAAGTCATCAAATATTATAATAGAAATTAAAAGGAAGATGTAACTACCAAAGCAGCAGAGATTGGAAAGGCAATAAATAGCTATTATGAAAAACTTTATGCCAATACATTAAAATTTTGGGCCAAGTGGACAAAATTCTAGAAAAATATCACTGTCCAACACAGATTCATGAAGAAATAGAGACCCAAATCAGTTCTATAGTCAATAATAAATTTAGTCTGTAATTTAAAAGCTACACACCCACACATACCCACCCCATCACAACCAGGCCCTAATGGTACTATTGGCCAAATGCCAAAATTTCAATGGTGCTATAATTCCAGCATTATTGAACTATTCCCATAAAATGTAAAAAGGAGCTACTTCCCCACTCATTCTATGAGAACTCAATAATCTTAATAACAAAAAATACAGACTAAGCATAAGAAAAGTATAGGCCAGTTTTACTAAGGGACATTGTTATTTAAAAAAACCCAAAAGGAGTACAAGGCATTGGTCTTTCTTTCAACTTGAAGAACCAAAACACACAGAGTAGATTTCAACACAACACATCCTGACGTGCTAAGCCTTGTCAGTGGTTTAAAAAATGTGATGTAAACAGAGACCACTGGGAGGTTGCTGGAGAAATTTTCATTAGGAAAGTGAGATTAGAATTAAGTTTTAGAGGCTAGGCATTTTTTCCCCTTGGAGTGGAGGTGGGAATATCCTAGGGAGTCATAAGGTTGGTATATTTGGGGAAAAGCAAAGAAACTTGCCTGGCTGGAATGGAGGGCATATTGGGGGAGAATAGTGAGAAATAAGTTTGGAGAAGAAGGTGGGGCTAATTGCTAGTGTGATCAATCAAGATTGACTTGTTGAATGCTCAATATATAACTAGGAACGAGAGTTTGGAATTGTCAGTTTAGTAACTGGCACACGGTTTCATCGATGTCTAATGGATGGACAGTCTGATGGGTAGGCAGTTGAATGAATAGATTTCATATGAGACACATTGTCTTGGTTGTTGGGAAGTTAAGATTTTAATGTTTGTTTCCCATCAATTTAGCAGCTTTTTCAGAGGCTCAATTTAGCATCATTTAAAAAGATTAAACCAAGCCAGGCACACAGAGTTCCTATATGAAAAAGAAATATAAACCAGATTTTACCATCTTCAACACTGTCTTCAGCTTCTTCTTGACTTTTCTCTTCTGCATCCAGATCAATTCGTTCCTCAGTACTGTTTCGAAGAGACCAGCAAAGGCGATATAGCTGACCAGAGACCATTCACAGGTACGTTAGTGATGGGGAAGTGGTTACAACAATACAGTAGCACCTATGTTTATTGTATGGCTTAAAAAAATCAAATAGCACAGGAGAGCTCCCAAAAAGAAGGCCTCCTACCACACCCACTCACTGAAACACAAAAATCTTTTACTTATTTCTGTTTTTTATTCTTCTGATAATTTTCCACAGATCTCTAAATATTATGTTTTAAACTTCCTACTTCCGGATTTATAATTTTATGAGTTGAGGATTTAGCTCATTTACTGTAACCCTGGCTTCACTCATTATCTCTATCGCCCCAATGTTATTAGAAACATCATTATTATCTTTCAGTTTGTCTAGTGGTTACTTTATAAGTTTAAAGCAGGAGTTCTTCACCTTTTTTTCCCCCATGGACTCCTTTGCCAGTCAGGTGAAAACCATGGACACCTTACTCAGTCCACACTATACTGTGTATTATTTAATAAATATATCACACCTGCATGCACATATCCCCACAAGAATAATTTTTTTTTTCATTTAAATTCAAGCTCATGAACCCCTTGTTAAGAACCCTTGCTTTAAAGTAACTTCTTAAGCTCTATTTCAGGACCAATTAAATTTTTGTAATATCTCTGTATTATTCACAATACCTGATCCCAATTAATACCCTTACACATCCCTTTCCCAATCCACCTCCCAACTTCTGATACCTCTTCCATGTGTTTTTGTTTTTTTTTTTAAGGTGCTGGGGCTGGGGATTGAACCCAGGACCATGTATATGGGAAGGCAGCGCTTAACCACTGAGCTACACCAGCACCCTGTGAGTTGTTTTTTTCATTTGTTTGTTTGTTTGTTTTGTTTTTAGGAGGTGCCAGGGATCATTGAACCCAGAATCTCGTACGTGGGAAGCAGGCACTCAACCACTTGAGCTACATCTGCTCCCTCTTCCATGATTTTTAAACTAAGTCTTTATAGAATTTTAAATTTTCTGTAAATGTAATTAAGATTAGTATGCTTGCCTGATAAGTTGATGAAAATTGAAAACAAATACACTTATGCTATTATGATTATCTGACTATTTTCTTTTTTGGCCACAGAACTAAGACATGCATTTGGACCCAATGAATAATGTCAGCCCTGAGTCATTCTAAGGAAATTGTGCCAAGTATCCAATGGGGTTTTTAAATTTACAAACCATCATCTGCTCAAAGTCATGGCTTATTTTAATTGGCCTCATATTTGGCCTTGACTTTCTTGAAAAGATTTATTTGACTAGAGTTTGTAATTGGCTTTCTTAAATAAGGAAGCTGACATGAGAAGCATATGCTTTCTTATCACTAGGGTTATTAACCATAACTTTTTAAGCTTCTATGTCATAGTGTCTCTTATACTAAATCTGATTTCTTTGTGACATTTTTCTTCTTGGGGTTCCTTGAGTTTCTTTTCTAATTTGGACCAGGTATGTTCTAATCGTGCTGAAAATCTATCATCCTGGGATTTCTTTCTACTGCACTGCAAGATTGGTTCCACAACACGATACATGACTTTCTCTGAAATATTCATCAGTCCGTTTTGAAAGTTTACAATTCACAGTGTATTAATGAAACATAAATATAAATTATATAAATTGTCTTACTTGTCCTGCAGACAATTTTTTTTTCTTAAACCAAGTAATAAATTACAGTTATTTCTATGGTATAAAGAGTTTAACATTTGGATTTATTTCTTTGAAATCTATGATATGTTTTCTCATGTTCTTTTATTCAGTTCAACTCCCAATACTCAGCATAAATATTTAGTCTTGAGGTCTAGTGGCATGTCCTTGTCCTTGGTAAAGTTATTTGAACTAACCTGGGCCTCAGGCTTCCCCATCCATACATAATCAGCTGGCTACTCCCCAAAGAAATATACAAATAAGTATGAAGTGAAGATTATGAATGATAAAAGTTATACATGTTAGTGCTAAATTTAAACAATATTAGCATATAAAGAGATACTTATATTTTAAAAATGTTTAGTGTTTGCTGGCCCCTTGTAGTATTTCCCCCAGAGATACCTATTGTTCACAGTTTCAGGTATGTGTGCTTTAAGAGTTTTTTGTACCCATAGACAAACATATATATATATATATATCTACATGTATTTCATTTTCCAAAAATAATATTATTCTGCAAGTGTTTTTTTTTCCTACTTAAGCATAGCATGGACAGTTTTTCAAAGCCAGCAATAGAGTTCGTTCATGCTTGAAACAGCTGCATAACAGTCAATGTATTATTATTTATGTACCTATTCCTCCAGTGATGGAAATGTAGGTGGTGCCCATTTTTCCTCTATTAGAAACCTTGCTACAGAAAACATTCTCAAATATATATATATATCCTACTTTTAAAGTATTACCACATAATAGACGTTTATGAGTGAAATTGCTCATAGGGTATGGAAATTTTAAAAATTGATAATACTGACAAATTGCCTTCCTACAAATTCATATGCTCACCAACAGTTTTGGAGAGTGGGCATTTCCACATATCCTCACCAATATTGGAAATTAATCATACTAAACTTTTTTTTTTTTGCCATTCTGAAAGTCAACAAATACATCTCTGTGCTTTTTCATGCTTTTTCATCTCTGTGCTCCTGTTTAGGAAGGATGTGAAAGCTTATTTGCCCCAAACAGGTCTAGCCCAGATGGCATTCTGTGAAGTCTTTTTCAGTCTTTTAGGCAACACCAATTAATCTCTTCCTGCTATCGTATAACGATGGTGTAATTTACCTTGCAACTTCATTGTAAGGCTTTTTGAGGATGAAGCCTATTTCCTAATCCCTTATATTGTAATTCCTGGGACTTTGTACACACTAGGTGCAAAGTGTTGTTTGGTTCAATGACTGAATGAAAATCTCCTACGTTCCTTCTAGCTCTAGTGGTATGTAATGCTGTGATTCCGACTTGTAGACCAGTTGCAGCATTAGAAGACAAAGAACTGTTCTTTTTAAAAAAATGAGCACAAGTCCATTACTCATTACTCACATGTACATCAGGAATGGGTTTGGTTACCAGAGAAATTCCCAGGACGATCAGGATAGTCATAAAAAAGAGAATGATGGCAAAGTACAGATAGTGCACTCCACAGATAATCTTGGGGCAGTTACTGGCAGTAAAGCAATTCCCTGTCCCATAGGCAAACTCTGCTATCATCCGAATAAGGCCAACTACAAGGCCAATGATTAGACCCCAGAAGGCTCCCTGCAAAAGAAACCAGTACAAAATCAGTTTTAGAGAAGATGAGAAGTTATAATTACCTCACTACCTGCTTTCTTGTTCTAAGGACCAAACAAATGGCTAACCTTAAGCACAAGGTTACCAAACCAGGAAAGCTCCAAATATGCATGTTTAGTAGTGGGCTGAGGCTCTCTATGAAACGTCATTGCCCTGTTGCTTCTCCAAGTTCCAGGACACTAATAAAACCTCCCAAGCTGAATAGTTTTCCTTGACTTTTCATTTACATTTAGATTTTTAAAATCATGATTCAACTTGTAGAATAAACAGAACTAACTTGTGTTACACAATTTTCAAAACTGACATTATGTAGGTTTGACAGTTGAATTAAGTTTTTGACACTCAAAAGCATTTATATTCTCTGAGAAGTTGGTGGGGGTGGAGGGGTATACCCTGTTTCCCTGCTGTAGGTGTTATATTTAAGGAAAACAGTATTGCATTGAGGTGAAGAGAAGGAACTTTAGATGATGAAACACCTGAGTCTGAATCCCAATTTCCCCACTTCCTAATATTAAGCAATTGTGCAAGGCATAGGGATAGTAACCTCTCTATTCCTGTTCCTTGTCTGAAAATTATAGTATTAAGGCTAACACCTAGGAACAATTAAGGAATTAGAATTATATGGTCTATTACAGTTGATCAGTTATACATATCATAAAAGCAATGAACATATTTTGATCCCTTATTAGTGTGCTAGGTCTACTTAAAAAGAATGTTACATATTTTATTTAGCCTCAGAACAACTCTATAAGGTAATTACTATTATGCTTTTCATTTTACATATAGGGAAACTGAAGCATAGAGAATAGAGTCATTTGCTGAAGATCACATGCTATTAAGTGGCAGAGCCAGGATTGGGCCCTGGTAGTCTGACTCCAAAACCTGTGTTCTTTAGCACTGTGCACATAGTATTTCACAAGAAATATGAAACTATACTATGAATGTGCATTATATATTTATACACTTGAATGAGCTTCAAGAATTGTGGCTGGCTGCAACTGAAATTGAGAGGAAGCTTTGAGATATATAATTAGAGTGAAAAGGTGGCAATTTTTACACCCCAGTGAAATAAAACAATTTTTTCTTATATCAGCAGGGGAAATTCCCCCCCCCCTCCAATTTACCTACCTGTTCATTGACTCTTTTACAGAAAATGGCAAGTAGGAAGACAGCTGCGATTGGAGGCCCAAGGTAGCTAGAAATTGATTCTATGTAATGAAAAAGTTGCCCATTTTGAGATAGCTGTACAAAAGGGACCCACAAAATGCTGGTGACAATTAATAGAATGATAAATAACCTG
>PVKH010025659.1:0-13374 GCA_004027955.1 Chaetophractus vellerosus | reverse complement strand
CAGTGTCTGCTCCTCTTCTTTTAGAAGGCATAGGAACCCAAACCCAGCACCTCCCGTGTGGTAGAGGGGCGCCCAAATGGTTAAGCCACATCCGCTTTCCCACTTTTTCTTCTTGACTTGATTATCCAGGTGTTCTGTCTCTGAGTCCCTTATAAGACAGTGATGCACAGTAGGGGTAGATGCAGGATGAGTCTGAGGAGATACTCCACTAATGCTAAGATGCACATACCTTTCTAATCCCCTATGACTGCACATGTATATTATTGAAAAGGAACTACTTACTTCCCTTTGTTGCTACAGTCAAGTAACAAGAGCAACATCTTTGGGGTCAAACAAGGAGCACAGGTTAAACCCCAAGTCCTCTCTGTAATTAGAGATTTACCCAAAGGAGAGATTGCCTCCCATCCAACTAAAGAAGCATGAGGCACTTCTGCAGTTTGAGAATTTGCTGTATTTTTGAGAACCACAAAAATTTTAAAATCTCAAAAATTTTTATAATTAATTGTTCTATCTAATTAAAAGAACACTCTGTAAGAATGTTTGAAATGACTAAAAATATGTGGAAGATAGTTAGCACGTGGCTGTCTATATTTAACAATATGTTCCCTCATGCAGCACTGCTTTGCTGTTATGAACCAGACACCAGTTTGCAGAAGAAGCTAAACCATCAAGAATGAGAACACTCCATCTTTCAGGCCTTGAAAGTACAGCACTTTACATACTCATTCAGGCTTTGTTGTCATTGTTCATTTTTGGAAATAATCCTTTAAGAAATTAAAACAAATGCAAAATATAAAAAAGAAAAAACTAATATATTCCCTTGAAAATGTGCATGGCCTGACTGACTGAAAATCAAGAATCACTTAATGGCAAAAATATATATATTCAAATATAGCCATCCTTTTAAGGAATAAAGAAATAAATATCCAATATATTAAAAAACCACTACTTTTTAGTATCATTTCACTTTTATTTCATTAGATTTTCTATTTTTTAGAAAAGACTAGAGGATCAAGAAATTATATCCTTTGCAAACTACTTGACAGGCAGAAAACAGAGACTAATAACTCCAATATCAAGAGGTTGAGGTATACTTCTGAGGTAGATTTTCAGACGTTAACCATGATCTCCAAGGTGCAGAATTTTAAAGAGTAACACAAACATAAACACAGCCATTCGATTTATCAAATTAATCCACAAGTGAGTTTATCCATACGTGTCTACAGATCAAGGCATTTACCTGGGCATGTGCATAATACAATATTTGTACCTGTTCTCAAGGCCCTATCCAATAGATAATACAAACATAAGCAAAATGGCAAACGGTGAGGTTAAGTTGTCGAGAGCAAAGACCAGCTGATTATCGCACAGAGATCTCAAAAAGTGACATTGCATTAATCCCACATAATTTCACTACCCACTTAAAATTTATGATTATGGTTGCATAGGCACAAAATGATCATGAAATATTTTATTTTTAATAGTCTTTCTTTAAAAGGGCATTTAAGACTGTTAGGAATCTAAAAAAGAGTTCAAAGTCAAAATTTTCTCACTTTTGAGAAACACTGAAGTGATTCAACTGGTAAGTGACAGAGCCAGAATTTTTTTTAAGATACTTAGATTACATAAATGATACATAAAGATGTGGGGTATTCCCATATGCCCCACTCCCTACCCCTCCCACACTTTCCCACATTAACAACATTCTTCATTAGCATGTGAAGAACACATATTGGAGCATTGCCACTAAGTGTGGATTATAGTTTACATTATAGTTTAAACTCTCTCCTGCACAATTTTGTATCAGGACAATGCCAATATCCTGAAAAATGCTCCCATATTACACCTATTTTTCCCCTTTCCCACCCCTCAGAACCTCCGGTAGCCACTGCCTCCACATCAATGATAAAAGTTCTTCCATTGATAGAATAACAGTAAGTCTGTACTAGAATAACAGTAAGTCTACTCTAGTCCATCACTCATTCCCCAATCCTGAGGATTCTGGGATGGTGATGCCCAGTCCATCTCTAACTGAGAGCGAGCTTAGATCCCATGGGGCAGATGGATGGGACTCTCTTGCTTGCAGTTGTAGACTCTCTCTGTTTCTTGGGATGATCGTTGTCCATCATCATTTCCTTGTTAGTTGTCCTAGGTGAGTCCACTGAACTGGAGAGTAGGTGTTGCAACTCTGTTGAGACTCAAGGCCCAACTGAGAGCCAGAATTTAAAGCCTGGTTTTCTGAGTTCTTTCCATCATAAAAGAGAAAAGCAAAGATTTCTTAAAAGAGGTAGCACTTTTCAAATATCTTTCCATTATCCATTACTGGGGAGTATGAAATAAGGACTAATGAAAGAAATGACATTTTCATTGTTCCTCAAAAAATGGTGTGTGTACAGTAAGGATAATAGGACCAAAGCCTAATGGGATAGAAAAGTAAAAAGCGCATTCAGTGAAACTGTGGAACTTCTCCTGGGTTGGTTTTGGTGCTTGTGGTATCACAGGCATAAGTTTAGCCAAATACTCTTATCCCTATTTATTCTTATTTATCATCATCTCTGGCACGTGATTATGGAGCTACAGCTGAATACTCAGAGTACTAAGGAAAATTTTATCTCCCATTTTTGCCCCATATTAATGGTAGAAAGTTGTATAAAGACTGAAAAAAATAAGATAGAGCCAGATTTCAAAGACCTTAGATATGTTGGATAAATATTCATAGGTCATGGAAAAGTAGTAAAAAACATTTAACTCAGCAATTTCATAGTGAAATTTAAAAAGTAAGAAGGTAAATCTGGACCTAATGTGCTGTTGTGGATTGCAGTACAGAGAGGCGGGGACAAGGATTATTATACTAGTCTATGCATAAATGATTCCTGTAACTGGGAAATGAAACCCTGCTTCCACCACCACCACCCACGGCCAGGCAGAGAAGAGTGGCCTTTGTCTGATAAGTTCACGGGATGGGCCCTCACAGGGCCGTCACTTCAAAGTTTCTGCTCAGCATTTGAATATGCAGTGAGAGACCCTGAGCTGGGTTTTGTAGCAGACTCAGAAGAATCCCTGTCTGCCCAAGAAGATGGAAGGACGATATCTGGTGCTCTTGAGAGTGAGAGAAAGAATAAGAAGAGGAGGGTTGAGTGAAGTGGAGAGACTTCTCTTCGGATTTAGGATTACTGTTATTATTATATTACTATTTTGGAGTAGCCTCTCTGTTATTAAATTGTTTTAAATTGTTTGCATTTCCCTTTATATAAATCCCTTCAACACTGAAAACCTTTACTAAACTTTGCTATAGACAAAAATTTCCCAGGTGAGTGGGTTTGTGTGTGTGTAAGTGTGGTGAAAAGGCCCGAGCTGCACGTCTAGAATGATGAAGGAGAAGCAGAGGCACCATGTCAACGCTGCCCTAAACTGAGCTAATTCAGTGGGGACAAGATATGAGCTGGATGGGACTAGGAGCATATTAGCCCCCAGAAATGTCCACTAAATTTGGGGAGACCACTGAACTTTCCACATTTAATAGAATGAAGATTTGACCCAATTGCATCAGTTTCTTGAGGAGTAACCCATGCTGTTTCTGCACTATAAGGATTTAGGATAGAGCGGGGAGAACTGGAGGGTCCACGGTAGCAGTGTTAGATCTGCCGTTGCTGAGTCTATTGGTCAGTTTGCAGATGACAATGTCACCTCTCGTGCTCCTGTTATCTCACGAGCCATGAAGTTCATGGTGCAGTCTCTAGAATCAAGGTTAGTCCTCTGGTATGCCCTTGCCATTAACTGTCACTATTTTGACTGACCTTTTCGTGAACTTTTTTGGAGAAAGATTGAATTCTATTTCTTTGTAACTTTCATGGTCTTTTTGTTGTGCTTCTGACACAATTGCAACCCTCCCCTCTAACAAATGAAATTCTTCCAACGTCCTTTGATGACTAATAGAAAAGTAGAGAATACAAGGAATTAAGTAATTCAGCTTAATTCCTCTTTAGAAAAGAGAAAAGATTCTTCTTCAAGAAAGATTCTAATTTCACATTTTCTCGGCTTTTCCATTTTTATTTTTATAGGATTACAGATGAAAAAGAGACAATATAAATGACTTCCGGTAAAGCATTTATTGCAGAAAGAAATGTGAATCTTAGAAATCATCACTTAAAAGCAATGTTTTCTGCAGAAAAGACTATTCATTTAGATTCAACTGAATTAAATTTAAATAATTAAAACAAATATTTCCCTTTAAGTCCTTTAAGCCAAAAGAGGACATTTCCATTAGTTCTTTCTGTGTTGTACGTTTGTTTTTCCAGGTCCCAAAAAGAGTCAAAGAGTTTCCCCAAAAGTCTTTTCTTTTTCATAAGTGCTCACGTCAAAAAACAATTCAAAACTTTTATTAATTATCTATTTGTATGTGTATAGCTGAAAATTAATGTGTTAGTAAAATACTATGAGTGGGTATGGATGTGGATGTGAGTGCAAGGACACCTTTTGCCAACACCTTGTCAATAACTGTGAGAGTCTGAGATTTTACTTATTTACAAGCTGCTAAATAAACCTGTTACTGTTTCATGGATCCTGGAAGAAGACAAAGGACTTTATTACGCAGAGCATGCAAGTATCACGAGCATCAGCGTACTTGCATCCTTCCCTCTTGCCCCAGTCTTAAGGCGGAACCTGATGGATGGATGCTAAGTGTACATTCTGCATAGTTCACAGGTGAGGAACCCAGTGCCGTGGGCCCAGCAATTTTTGAGCAAGCAGCAGACATTGTGGAAGCAGTGAAATAGTCAGTTTCCCTTCCCTGTGAGCTACAGAGTAGGAGACAAAGAAGCCTTGTAGTCTGGTGGACTGCAAGAATGTGCAGTGATGCCAAGGGCCTATGGTGGACTTTTCTCCCAAAACCCCTGGCTATGAATTTTGCTTTTTGCTCAATTATCTTATTAAGTACACTGTTACTTGTATCAGTCAAGGTTGTCCAAAGAAACCAAACCAACAGGACAAATGTATATATATATCAGAGATTTATTTGAAGGGATTAGTTCATGCAATTGTAGGGACTGACAAGTCCAAAATAAGTAGGCCAGGCTAGGAGGCTGGAAATTCAGCAAGAGTGAATGTTGCAGGTTTTAGTCTGAAATACCTAGGGGAAGCCAGCAAGTTGGAACCACTGGGAGGAGCAGATACTGTGTCTTGAAGCAGAATTTCTTCTTCCTTTCAGAGCACTCACTTCTTTGCTCTTAAGGCCTCCAAAGGACTGGATAAGACTCGGCATTATCAAGGGCAATATCTTTTGCTCAAATTCAATTTATTGTACCGGGCGATCCCATCTACAAAATTCCTCCACAGCAACATCTAGGCTGGACACCATATCTAGCCAAGCTGACCCAGGAAATTATCAACCACATTTGTCTTGTGATGATCATTGCTCGGATCCTGCCTACTTTTCATGTCAATTGGGTCCAATCTTCATGTCTAGCCTCCCAAAGGTAGCAAATACTAGTCAATTTTAAATAACTCCGTTGAATAACCACATACATTTTAACTGGGTTTCTGCAAAGGGGTCTATTTTTTGCAATGTTCCAAGGTAAGCACTCTGTGTAGCATAGGTAGGTTGATGTTGTTAGCTACATGAAAGACGAATCCTTATTTTCAAATCCAGTGTTCATCTCTAAATATATGCTTCTACAAAAGTCATTTTAAAAGATTCCTAAAATAAACACTATATCCCACTTTATCTCTAACAGCTAGACTAAATTGTTCCAACTAAGTTATAGTTTTGGGTGACTATAATTATGTGTCAAAATTATCATTCATTTTAACTGTATGAGTAAAAAACTTACTCTACAATATATGAGAAACATCTCTATCTTCTTACTGCATATTACAATATAATATGCATTCAGTTAGGATAATCAGCATCTTGAGCATGTTATACCATGCTATAAAACATTTATATATTTTACACATTCTTTATCTCCTCCTTCAGAATTGTTATTTTTTTGCTGCTAAGTCATTGTGGTAAAATGGAGGTTACCCTTCCTTCCTCGCCTTATCAAAACTCCACCACTTTCTCTTTCAATTTATGCTTCAAATATGCTAAAGTCTGGGAAATCAGAAAGCCAAAAGTATTTGAATTCTGTGTTAGAACACCTGCGTGCCAAATCAATGAGTAGTTAATATGTTGAATAGGGCTTAGTAATTTTAATATCAATATGTACAGTGGTCTTGGCTTGCCTAACTTGTGTATTCTTGCTTGTGTTTCAAATAACTGAGATTGTGGGATTATCGAACCCTTATCAAAAAGGTTTTCTTGAACTGTTTCGCAAGTAATGGTGATGGAATTTAAAGCTTCTACTGTATTCTTATCTGTCTCTTTTTTTAGACCTAATAACAGGCATGTACCAGAGTCTTAGGCATATGTGTACAAAGAGCCTATAACCATACAACAAAACAAAGCAACTTGTCCCAAAAAACCTTCCTAAGCCAGGGCACAGTGTGCTTATCTCCTTCGATTATTTCCCCTTGTGCTCTAAGACCTACACCAACAAATCCACCCCTGCAACCTTCCTATGGTTATCTAAGGAGAGACAGGATTAGGGATGTTTCCTGTGAACGTTCCAAACATGAGATAGGAACTTCCATTCCAGTCAATCATAACTGCTTCAGACAGGGTCAGCTTATCTGCAGTTACAACCTAAAAAAGAGATAATTAAATTTCCAATTTTGTCCATTTATAGATTTTGTTTCAAAAATCACTCATAAATCTTTAAACCCTGAGAATTTTTCAAGACTTTAAATCTTTTGGCAATTTATTTAAGCAGCATAATTTTAGATATCAAGCTCTATTTCCAAAGTTAAATGCTGTATGACTTCAATAAAAGTATTAACATTGTCAATAATTTTCAAAATATATCAATCAACCACGGGCAGTTATTATTATTACTATTTCCATAAGCTAGATATTTTCTGTAATTTATTTTAATGTTTTTTTCATTTAAATATAGTACAAAACAAAAAAGTTTTTAAGCTTAGTGGAACTAAAATAACCAAACATAAATTCATAGGAGAAATGTTTTCACAGGTATCTTTCATTGATAGAAATTTAACAGCTGGGTTCAAACCTCGTCCTTCTATTGAATAAATTGCTCCATTAGCTGAGCAGACTCATCTCCCACATAGAATTCTCACCTGGAATTAATTTGAAAGAATCCCATGTAAAATAACATTTATCCCTTTTTCTTAGATTTGGGGTATGGGGAGTGGAGTAGTTGAGAGAAAATAGAGAGCACCAAAATATTAGTTTTCTTCATCATTATGATTTTTCAGGTATAAGACCTAATTTTTCTTGGGAACTGTTTTGGTCAGCTACAGGAGTGCCTTTTGAAATATACCAAAGATTGGTCAGTCTTTACAAAGGGTATTTATTTGGGGTAGAAGCTTACAGTTACCAGGCCACAAAGCATAAATTTCTTCCCATACCAAAGTCAACGTGTTGGAGCAAGATGGCTGCCGACGCCTCCAGGGTTTAGGCTTCCGGATTCCTTTGTTCCCGGGGCTGCGTTTCTCTCCGGGCTTAGCTTCTGTTTTCTCCACAAGTTCAGCTGTAGACCATGAGACTTTCTATGCTTTGCGTCTCTCCACAAGGCCAGCTGTAGACTATCGGGCGAACGGCTCACTCCAGCATCAGAACTGCTTTTCAAATCTCCTTCTCCAAATCTCTTCTCTCAATCTGCTTTTTTTTCAATCTGCCTCTTGTCTAGCCTTTTATACTTGAGACCACGCCCACCGAGGGGTGTGACTCAACAGCTCACTGATGTGGCAGTTAACGCCCTACTCATAACTTAATCATGCCCAGATGAACAGATTAGTTTACAAGAATAATCCAATCTGTATTTTTGGAATTCACGATTAAATAAAACTCTGAAACCATTGCAGGAACACTGGCATGAGAAGTAGTGACAGTGTGACTGAGGTTTAAGCTCTAGGGTTTCAGAACAGGTACGCCAAATAACACGAGTACCATTTTACCCTTCAGTGCCATGCTGGCCGTTTCCTACTGACAAAGACCAAGCACCACAGGGAGCCTGAGAGAGCATGATCTTGGGTGGCAGGACACCTGGGTTTTCTTCACAGTTCCATCATTAATCTTTTGTGCCAACCTTGGACGAGTTGATCGCCCTCTTGGGGCTGTGGAGCCCTCGTGCCAAACACATACCCGATGATAGCTAAGATCATTTATGCTTAAAGATGCTTAGCCCTTCGATTTTCTTCCCATTTCCTCAGGATGGGTTACAACACCTGTCGAAATCCTTCTGTCTCTTGAAAACATGTGATGATGGTTAGGAGGATATTTCTATAGAGCTAAGAAATTATATATATTTTGAACTATGAAACAATGTGTGGGGACAGTTTACAAAATTTAATAGTGATACCCTGAAACACAGCATGGCCTGACTGCCTGAGAAAGCAGAAATAGACAAGACGAAAACCTCGGAACAGCGTTGCTTAATGTGAGAACAAGTGTCTAATTCGCTAATTCTTGTATTCATTTAACAAATATATACGGGGAACCGATTATGAGCCAAAATGCCCAGTCCCCGAGCTTGGTGAAGTTTGCTCATTTTACAAACTGACTCCCTGTAAGGACAACCTGTTTGGGAATTTTATCCACTTGGCAGACAGGATAAATAGAAACTCTCACTGCCCTCAAAGTCAAGGTCTTTAATGAGAACGTTTATCTGCTTTTAATCACTTCCAAACATGTGGGGAAAAGGGGGAAACAACACTGTATATCTGTCCAGGCTTATTTTCCCTCTGAGTAATAAAACCGGAACGCAGCACTTGCTCTTGCAGGAAGGTAGCCAGCCACCGAGCTGTGAGCTGCAACCATCCCATAACCGAGGGCCTGAGGCACTTTCTAGAAGAATGAGCTTTCTGTTTGAGTGTTTCTTTCAGAGAAGAGAGAAATGAAATGTCATGGCAATTATCTGGTCAGTGGACAGTACAGGGAAAGCTGCTCGTGGCCAGAGTCCCAATTATTGGATTAGGCAGCGATGGATCCCAGTGGCTTCTGTCCCTTAAAGTGAACCTAGAAACAGCAGGAAGGGAGGCGTGAGAAGAATTCTGAAGAAAGGTCCTGGTCGCACAAATAAGGCTGGCTGGCTTTGTAGGAATGCTTTTGGATCCACATTCACAGACAGCTTTTCTAATCCCAATTTCTGCCATTCCGTGTGATGACAAATTGTTACTGAGAATTCGTCTCTAACATTTACAGAGTACCCCTCAGTCCATATTAATTTCTTATTAACGCATACTTAAGTCTAACACGGGGGGGTTGGCAGAAATGATGGCAGTTCTAGCTCTTGCTTTTCATCAGTATACCAACCATCTTTGATGGTACTTTGTCAGGCTGAGAGGTCTGCAAAATAGAGACACTCGTATCCTTAAAAAGAGAGCATGCTGTGCACAATACACCTCACAAATTAAGTTCAAAAGAGACCAATCTTGCTCCTGAAATAATGCTTATAAAAAGATTAAATTCAGTGACAACCTGCTGAAATTCTCTGTCTAGAATGATTTTAGGAAGAGTCATGTCAAATTAGGGACTAATAACTATTCCAGAGAAGGACGTCACAGTCAGGCTTCCTCATATCCTATCAAGTCAGCAACAAGACTCGGGAGCAACGGTTTGTCACTCTCATTGCCTTTTCTCGAGGTCCTAGAATCCTGAAGTAGCTGATGTTGTGTAACACCTCCTGAGAGGGAGGAGCTCAGGACTAAAAGCATCATGAGTCCGTGGGATTTTTTTGTGGGGTGGAGGACGGATAAAGATTCTTGAAAACAACTCATGTTCGATAACTAGACTCAGCTGGACTATGATTGATTACTCTTTCTGGAAATTGCACCTGTTGATTCAATAATTTCATGAAGATTAATCTATTATTTCCAATTCTTAACTTATTTCTTCTTAAATATAATTGTGTGTATTGATCAGAACAAAATAGAAACCAATGACTTATACCCGCGCAAGAACTTATCCCAAAGGACAGGGCTTCTCACCAACTGAAAGGAAGAGATAAGTCACTTTAAAATGAACGATTTGTTGGCTATTCTCTGGCAATTCTAAGATGCTTTATGAAAAAAAGTCGTATTATTTTTATGGGAATTAAATACCATCATCACTGTAGTCGTATAATTGTACCCACTGAAAATGTGTATTGACTGTTACAAATAGAAATCAAACAACTAGGAAAGCGAACACCATCTCTTGCTTTGCTTTTGCTTTATACATTCATTCCATTTATCTGAAAAGTATTTCCCACATGGCATATAAGCCATGTATCATTCTTAAAAGTAGATTTTTAATTTTTATTTCAAGAAACCCATAAAGTTATCAGAACGTTGCTCCAGGATGTTAACATCTTGAAATGACATTAACCTTTACAAAATACCATTATACATAAAGGCATAATGTGAACCAAAAATAGAGGAAGGACTCTCCTATTTTGTAAGTGCTAGGGGAAAAAATAGCTCAAAGTCGTAAATATACTAACTTTAAAAAATAATGTAAAGAATAAACGATGTAAGTAACTATTTTTGCAAATTTCTGCAAACAGGTTATCTTCCACTTTATCCACTAAGATATTCTCAGTCACTTATTCCTCCGACAAGACGTAATGTCTTCTTCTTTTGAACTGCCATAACATTTTCTTTCTTTTTCCTTATATGAGATTAATTACTTTTCCAACTTGTATTACAAAACGTTTCATGGAGCTAATCTTCCTAGTAGTCATTCTGGCTTCCTCACAGGGACTGTCACTAAGCCTCACTTTCATTTCTTCTTTTTGTTCATTCTTTCATCAAAAATGTATTAAAGCGAGCAATAGTGAACTAGAAAACCAGGGTTATTTCTTCCATGCAATTTTCCTCTTTAAATATGATGCATCTTGATTCAGATTTTCACTATAGTTTATACTCTGAAGTTTTATACAAACTTATATAGTAAGCAAACTTGGTCAACTTTTTGTGTGTTTTTTCACCAAAATATTGCTTTTTGAGTTATAGTTCATGTGTAGTAAATGCACAGGTCTCTGAACACCACCTGTGTAACCACCACCTAAAACAAGGTGATCTCCATCACCCCGTGAAGTTCACTTGTGTTTCCTTCCTGTCCAATTCCCCAACCCCCCAAACAACCACTTCCTGATTTCTATCACCATAAATGTGTAGCCTGTTCTTGGAATTCTATAAATGCAATCAGACAGTGTATATTATTTTGTGGCTGGCTTCCTTCAACAAGCTTTTGAGATTTATTCATATTGTTGTGTTCTTTAGTACTTTGTGTCTTTTTATAGATGAGTATTATTCCATTGTATGAATATATAACAATTGTTAATCCTGCCTCTTATTTTTCATCATGTGAATTGTTCCAGTTTTCATGGGTAGGGCTGCTAATTAGTCAGCTGTGTTTTTAACTTCATAAGAACTGCCAACATTAACATTTTACACTCCCACCAGCAAAGTATGAGCGTTCCAGTGACTCCACATCTGCTTCAGCATTTGGCATCGACAGTCTCTTCAATTTTAGCCATTCAAATGGAAGGGTAGTTCCAATTGTTCCCTATCGTAGCCTATATTTGGTTTGTTGAGATGTTAATTTTAGTGATTCTGGTAGGTGTATTGCTGTACTCATTTTGGTTTCATTTGCATTGACCTGATAGATAAAGATGTTGAACATCTTTCCGTATGCTCTCTGGCCATTTTATTTTTTTCTAATGTGTCTGTTCAAGATTTTTGCTCTTTTTTAAGTGGTTTTTGGCCTTGTTATTTTTTTTGTAGGAGTTATTTACGTTTTCTTGATATAAGTTGTTTGTCAAATGTATTTTTTGCAAGTTATTTGTCTTGCTGTGGCTTTCCTATACATCTTCTTAATGGTGTCTTTTGGGGAGCATAACTTTTTAATGTTGAAGTCCCATTTCATATTTTTCTTTTATAGTTTGTGTTTTATTAATTCTGCTCTAAGAAAAATTTTCTTATTGCAAGAGCACAAAGATGTCCTCCTGTGTTTTCTTCTAGAAACTTTAAAGGACAACACAATTTGTTAAAAAGACTTCTTTTCCCCATTCAGTTGACTTGGCACATTAGTCAAAAATCAGTTGAGGAAGCGGAGGTGGCTCCAGCCATGAGGTGCCTCCGTCCCTCATGGGAGATCCTGGGTTGGGTTCCTGGAGCCTTCTAAAAAAGAAGACAAGCACACAACAAACAGACACAGACAGCAGATAGTGAGCACGAACAACGATGGGGGAGGGAGAAATAAATAAACATAAATCTTTTAAAAAATCAATCGACAAGTTTGAGCTATGGCTGAGTGAGGAGTTCAACAAATCCGTTCCCCCAAATTTGACACACACAAAAAACAAAACCAACATTTAAGCACTCTAGGAATAGACAAAGATATACAGCATTCTGAGAAGCATTTAAGCTTGAAATACTGCTGAGGTTTTGTAAGAATAGTGGGAATCGGGGTATTCAATCCTGGGCCTGCTCCTCCGTGCCTCCTGCAGGTTGGCTCTGCCAGGGCCAGGCCGTCCGTAATGGCCAGCAGCTCCTCCACGGTGGCTGACGGCAGGTCACTCCGTTCAGAGCAGTGGGTGACACCCACAGCCAGCAGCACTGTTGCTGAAGTAACAACTCCATGGGGAGCAAGGAGGAAGGCTATCTAAACCAGCCCTCATAAAGCTTCAGAAAACTAAATCAACACAATAATGAGCAACAGAAGATTATCGAGGCTAAATCCCACGAAAGTCACTATTTTTTAACAAATCAATTTTATTGATACATTTTAATAAAGCATAAATCCATCCAAAGTTTACGATCAGTGGTATTTGGTATAATCACATAGTTGTGCTTTCACCACATCAATCATTCTTAGAGAACTTTCATTATTCCAATAATAATAATAAGCAACAAACTCATCACCTCTCAGTCTCTCTGTGCTTCCCCTGCCATACATAGCTGCTATTCTGCTTCCATCTCTCTAGTATATTTGGATTTATACTGTGTAAAAACAGTCTTATATATGCAATATCATACAGATTCATAGTTCACATGAGGTTTCATTATGTTATACAGCCCCATGTTACATTTTTTAGCTTTCCTTCTAGTAACATACATGACCTTAGTAAAATCACTTTTTAAAAAGTCAAACTGCACCCTATTTCAAGATGAAGTTATTGAAATAACACAAGACATGAAGAAACAATTTAAACCCAAATTAGAAAAATTTAGAAATGAAGTGACAGAACTAAAAGAAGGAATTTGAAATAAAATAATAAATCATTTTGCAAGGGATTGCTAAAAGAACACAAGATAAGGCATTAAGAGAAA
>PVKH010025657.1:0-13375 GCA_004027955.1 Chaetophractus vellerosus | reverse complement strand
AGGCATAGTTTTTTTCAATGTTAGCTTTAGCTTCTGCTTCAGGTCCTGCCTTTGGGACTGTGGCCTTCAGAAGTTCTCTATCCAGGCTTTTGACCCGCCCCTATCCCTAGACTCTGTTGTTTGTTACTAGATGCTTGCTTGCTGAAATGATGTGGCTAGGGGAAGGTATTCTATGTTTCTCTGATTAACATCAGTCTTAGTTGGTCCTCTGTCCTTGTGTATATTAGTCAAGTCCAGCCAGAAGACTGAGAAATTCAGTAGAACAGGGAGGTTTAATATAAGAAACTATTGTATGTATAGGGCATTAAGTATCATGAGGAAATAAAAGGACTTCAAAAGAAAACCCATAGTTGAAGAATAGTACCAAGTCATCATTGAAAAGTGTGTGATTATAACTCACTAGACAGTGGAAAAGCCTCTTGAGTGACTCCTAGCCTAAAGATTTTCCACAGTGGACATTGGGGTGCTGTGGGATGACATTAGTGGGCAAGGAAGTATGAGGTAGGACTGGCAAGTAGGGAATTCCCCATTAGAGTGCCAGAAGGCCAGATTGGTAGGCAACAAACCACTTTCTGGTGTGCTGAAGGAATTTGCTATGACTCTGACAGTGGTTGATTTGAACTTCTTGGAAAACTAGATAGGGCACAAGATGGAATCACCAAGAGCCAAGTAGGAAATAGTGAGCTGAGGGCCTTGATGTGGGTGTGTAGAATTCTCTAGCAAGCTGGCCAGGGAACTTGTGGAATTCACCAGGAAACTGACCATATGAGATACTACTGAAGTCATAGGGAAGCCAGCTGGGGGCTCATGGAATCATTGGGAATCTCTCCACATGGGTTGATACTAAACTTGTCAGGAGCCCACAGAACTTACCCAGATATTGCTCTTGGGGAGAACTGTTGAACATGCTTCAGGGAAGGCAGTGGGACATCTGTGGAATATACCATCATGTGGGAAAGGAGATGCTAAACATACCACAAAGAAGCCAGCTGGGAAAACTGCTAAGCATGCTGGGAAGCTGCCTGAAGGTGGTGCTAATGAATTGTCCAGAAAACCAGCTGGACTGCAGAACCAACTGTAGGAGTGCTACTGAAAGTTTTACTGAGGGTTAGTTCTCTTTGGCATCATGCATGCTAGACCAGCTCTTCAGGAGCAGAGGGAAAAAAAAAAAAAAACGCCCATCAGAACCACTGTGAAAACTCCCATCCTCCTACAGTACCCTTCCAATGCCCTTTAATGTAAAAACTTAGGAAAAAAAAAATTCCGGTTTCACAATTAGGACAATTTGGTGAATTTGGAGCTGAGGCAAGAAACTGATAAATGATCCATCCCAAGATTAGGATCAAATCAACTCCAGATTCCATCTTTGTTATCACTCTCCTGGGACCACTTTGGTACCATTTCTGAATCAATTAAAATCCAGTCAGGAGACAAAAACCATACAATAACACCAAGAATTATTAACTATTTACAGGGAAGAAATGAAAACCAAAGAATAGCCTATTATTGACCGCAAACCCCAGGAAGACACAGATAGAGGGGAATAGTCCTTCCCCAGGCTGGGATTCAGATTTCATTGGAGAACATGTTTGGTGAATTGTGCTGAGTCAGAGCTGATAAAACAGTGGGCAGAAGTAGGTGGGTAGAAATTTCACAGGCTGAGGCTGGTAAGCTAGAAACCTCTCCTTGGAGCCCTAGTCATTTGAGAGTGGCTGACAGAGAACTCTGGGTTAGGACTGGCAGACAGAGATACACCCCACCAGGGCACAAGCAGGCTCAGGCGGGTGGACAGGAAATTCAACAGGAAGCTGTCAGCAGGGCTGTTGCTGAACTTGCTAGGAGCCTGGCTGGTCACCAGCTGGACTCACCAGAAAGTCACTGGGAAGATTCCAGCAGTGGGGCCCGTGATGAGAAACTCTGCAGCTGCCTTGTGCTCCTGTTGCTACCTGTGGAGGTGCTGTTGAGCTTACTGTTGGAAGCCAGCGGGTTGCACACCAATCTCTCAGTGAGATGCCTGCAAGGGGCGCCACTGAAATTCCCTGGGTTGGCTCCACCAAGTGTCGTACTCATCAGCCCTGCACCACTGGAATAAAAGGAAGCAAAGAAGACCAGGACTAGGAAGAGATGCTCCTTCAGGGACCTCCATTGACAGAGCTTAACATTGTGATAGCTGGCAAGGAAGAAATGTTTTGGCACTACAGATCAAGGAAAAGTAGATTGGGAGCTGAAAGGCCGTGAAGTGATGACGCACCGGCTGGCTCTCGGGTGTGAGCCCTTCTATGTGTTCCTTTGCGATAATGATCTGAGGTGCCGTAGGGCAGAGATTCTTAGCCAGGAGCCCACAGACCCCAAAGATTTCAGGGAGTCCGTGAGTTTGAATTGAAAAAAATCATCTTATCTTTATTTTCTCTAACCTCTAACTAAAACCTAGCATTTCCTTCACTTGAATTTGTGCAATAAATAAATTACAGTAGCATTCATTTCACCTGACTGGCAAAGGGGTCTGGAACAAAAGAGGTTAAGAACCCCTGGGGTAGAGGGTTTTCTTTACCCTCCTCTGCCCTCCCCCCTCAATGGGTCTTCACTCTTGTCCTAAAGGGTGAGGGGATTTGCTGCTCTTCCCCCATGAACTTAAGACTGGGCAACAGGAAGAAGGAAGGGATTTGGGCACTTCCTGGAGTGGCTGTGTTTCCCCTCCACCAAAGAAGGCTTTCTGGGCTCTCCTGCGTTGCCCTCAGTTTTTCTGGTGGGCGCTCAGGGAAGTTCATGAGCCTGCAAGTGGGTGGGAGTTTGTGCTCACAGTTTTCATACTCTCACACTAGTCCACAATCCGCCATTAGCATTCTTTTGAAATTTTAGCTGAATTCTTTCTTCTGTCTTGAATATCCTCCAGTAACTGACAAGGCTTCAGATAAGCAAGTGCCCCTGCCCAATTCATCCTTAAACGTGCCTGTGCCTGTCTTTCCTTAGATTTCTGGCATTTGGTTGTAAGACGACCTCAGCTTTCCCAGGAGTTCAAAAAGAGTTGTGATTTTACAGATTAGCCAGCATATGTTTGTCAGGTTAGGAGTAGTGCTACTTCTAGCTTTTACATTCCAAGGGAAAGCTGAGAAACTTTTCCGTAAATATGTTTTTTGAAGATAACTGAAGGAATAAACATATTTATTGCTTAAAAAAAAAAAGTAAAATTTTTCTTACTTGCCCAAAATGCAAGTTTTTAGGATCACCATCATTTCCTTCACCTGGGCACACACTAGTTATTTACTATCCCAGTTAAAATGTGCTCTTTTAAGTTTAATACAATAGGTTTAATTCAACCAGGTTTGACTGAACCAGAATCATGAGGCTCTTATTTAAATTTCATTTTTAAATCACCTGTTTGCATTGGGCACCTGTATTATAATATTGCCTTTAATTTTGGGTTCATTATTTATTTATTTACTCAAGTATCCAGTTATTTGTAATCTATGTATTTACATCTACATTCCTTATATTATACAGAAATAATATCAGATGTTAGAGAAACAAAAATAAAAATAAATGAGAAAAGCATATAAAAGTACCAATTTCACATCACCACTTGTGATGGATACCTCTAAAACTAGATACCTCTAACACACTGTTTTACATGAAACCTTTTCCTTCTATCTTAATTCTCAAATAATCTCCTGCAATGAAAGGCATTTAGATCCTGTTTGTTAAAAACAACAGCAATAACTTAGATCTCAATTTCCAGTTTTTCCAATATATTTCAAATACTTTTATAATTTAGCACATTAATAAATGGATAACCTTAAATTATTGCCTTCCATTGCTTTATGTTTTGCCAAGTATTTGTTATCCATTGTTATATTTTACCCTCATTGGTCTTTCAACCTTAGAATTTACTCCCCACATATTCCCCTGGTTTCTGCAGAAATATACTAGGAAAGCATTTCAATTGTTGTTGGTGTATAAGCTATTTTCTCCTGGGTTTTACTGTACCTATAGTCTTGGAGCAGGCTGAGTTTTGATTTTAGCTATGGGTCTAGTGGAAACAGTGAAGGCTGTAGTTAGCTTGAGAAGAACATGCATCCTCTTCTATCGCATCTGTCCTGGTGATGTTTTTTTTTCAGTGTTTTCAAGCATCCCATTTACCACTTATCACACCACCTGCATGACAGGATCATCTCCAAACTCAGTCACTGCAGGAATTTTTCCCTGAAAGGGATCCTGGCTGGCAAAAGACCACTTACTGCAGTACTGACAAAATTCACTCTTGGCTTGTGCTATTAAGAAGGCAAGTGGGACAGCTGCGGTTTTCACCAGGAGGCGAACTGTAGGGTATGCTACTCAACTCAAGAAACTTCCTGTGACAAGTGTGCTGCTGAAGTCCCCAGGAATCTGGCAGTGATGTCCTTGAAACCAAAAGGGAATCCACTCGTGAAGAGTGCTGCTGAACTCACCTCCAGGAATCCCATTGGGTTGCCAGTGACCTCCCTTTAGGACACCCATTGAGAAGTGCAACTAACTTAACACAGGGAAGACAGATGCAGAATTTCTGGAACTTCCTGTGAAGCAGCCTGCGTAGCTGCTGCTAAGACACACTGGGGGTGAGCTTCACTGGATGTCCTACATGCCAGCCCAGTACCACAGGGATCTGAAGAAAGGAAAGCACACCAAGACCTGAAAAGCCCCTTCCTCCAGTGTCCCTCTAGCTCCCTCTACTGACAGAATTTAACATCATGCCAGTGGAAGGAAGAACACCAGTGGCAATGACAGGTAGATCTGTAGCTGAGATCTGTAGCTGAGAGGCAATAAATTGATTATTGGCACAGACTGGATATAGACTCCTGGGCTGTCCTTTTTTATTCTTTCCTCTCAACTTTGGAAAATGCTCTTTTTATTCCATTTTCGCTTCCATCATATATGAAGAGAAACCAATTGTTAATTGTGTCATTTTTGTCTTGATGCTTTCAAGGCTTGCTCTACATTCCGCTTTTCAAACAGTTTGACTATGATATGCCTCAGATTGGCTTCTTCATGTTTATTATGTTCAGTTTTGGTAGAGTAGATCGTATCTACAATTTTTTTCTGTCTTTTAATGTATTTGGGATATTTGGGCCATTATTATTTTAGTAATTCTTTTCTGCTCTACCCTCTACTCTTGTTCTATGATTCTAATTACTTATATGTCGGGCTTTGTGATATCTAACAGGTGCAATGTTCATTTTTTCCCAACTTTCTCTCTGTTCTTCACATTTTATTATTTCTATTGATGTTTCTTAAAATTCACTTACTCTTTCCTTAATTCCTTCCACTCAATTATGTACTCACATGCTGTATTTTTCAGTTTTAAAACTTCTAACCTGCTTTTTAAAATTATTACTACTTCTCTACTTTCCTATCTCTTCATTCATTGTCAGCATATTTTGCTTTACTTCATTCAGGAAAGTTAAAATAGTTCCTTTAGGGGCGCTGATGTGGCTCAGTGGTTGAGTGCCAGTTTCCCACATAAGAGGTCTTGGGTTCAATCTCCAACCCTGGTACCTAAAAAAAAAAAAAAAAACAACTTCAACAACGACACATGAATGAAGATAACCTAATTGAAAAATTAGCACAGTTCTTAAAAAAATAGTTCCTTTAATGTTCTTGTCTAATAGTTCCAAAATATGTATTATGGCAGGATTAGACTCAGTAAATTTTCTTTTCTCCTGAGAAATTACTCCACTTTTATGGTTCTTCACATACGGGGAAATTTGGTTGAATCCTGGACATTATATATATAGTTATAGTGATTCTGGATTTTTAAAATTTTTCTCTGATGAGTAATTTTTTTGGCTGGTTTAGCTGAAAATGATCCTGATAATACATGGACCATTTTCTTTTTCTTAAGCACAGTTCTGGTATAAGTTCAAAGCTTGTTTAGCTGAGCTACTTTCAGTTCTGTACATAAATGATTTGGGAGTCGATTCGAAATGTGGGTAGAGAGAATTTGTAGTACACCTCTCCAGCTTTTCCCCCACACTAGCTATTTTATTAAAAGATATGAATATAACAATATAATATAATCAGTATAGAACTGATTAATACTATACAAGAAATTATTTGGAGAAATAGGAGGAATAGGTAGTAAGGTGGATGTGGAAGTCTTTTCATGCTTTTATTACTGAAAGTGGGAAGAGAAAAAATACTAATTAAAGAAAGAAGTATATAGAGCATAGGAAGATATACATTAAGACATTATAATATTTCCAATGGTTTACTTTACAAAATTACAAAAGAATAATATGCACACATTAAAAAGTGCTAAAAGTTTTACATTTCTACTATGTATTAAGTAAGATAGGCATGGTGCAGAAGTGTTACACTATGCTAATATTTATGATTTCACATACATATAAAATTATATATAATATATATCATAGCATATATATATTTTATAATAATATAATATAAATATATATTTAAGTTCCCTTTGTTAAACTGCAGACATGGAACCAAAATGCAGTGGGCAATTTAGAAACACTATAAGATAGAAAATAACATTTTACTCTGTAAACTTTTATGTCATTCAAAGATTTTTCCATGTGCATGCAAGTGATTTTAAAAATGAAAACAAAATCATTCAAAATCATCAAAGATAGGGAGCCCCATCATTAATGATATTGTAACATATTTAATATATATAATAATAATATTTAGTATTATGTTTTATGACCATATTTCTTATTTCAGGGCAATTCATATAGTTTTGCCAAGAAAGTAGTCAAGACATGCTCATCTAATAGATCAATCTGAAATGTACAGTTGTGGAGTATGCAAGGAGGAGAAAGGCAATAAAAGGGCCATAATTGAAGGGAGGCTACCCCAAGTATTTCTGTTTGAGATAGCTCTATCAATAATCTTCACTTTGCTATTTAGCATTTGCCAAGTGAGAAGAATTTGTTTTGTGGAATAAATAGTGGTCTATGGAATCATTTTAAGGGATTGACATTAGTGAAATATACAAGGATTGACTAAAATAGTTTTAGAAATGCTCCCCATATTTGCAAACAAGAGTTATAAAACTCTCTTTACCTATAGAGAAAATTCTTTAAACTAAATCACTCAATATTCATGGTAATGAACTATGAATTCTAGTTTAGGTCTGGTGAATGACGACTAAATCCTTTATCTTCAGCCTTGGCATTTTCTTCTAAAGTTTTCATACAAAGTGATGGAGCACCTAAAATGGCTGGGGCTTCTATGAGCCTACTGAACAGTTTCTTTAATATATGCTTGCGAGTTTATATTGAATGCTAAACATGTATTAACATTTGGTCTTAGATTTCACTCACTGAAATCTAGAAGTTAGGTTGTTATGAAATAATACAACTTAACCATGCCAAATTTTTTTGATAGCTACATTTTTCTCTCAAAAGAAATGAAGGGTTTTGCTTGGTCAAAACCACTTATATCAGTGTTCAAAACCACATTTTTATATTTTATCAATGAGAATAATAATAAGATAACAATATCTATCATTTAATGAATACTTGCCTTATGGTAGATTCAGATTCACTGACTTTTTTGGACTTATTCTTATAAGAACATAATGGTGTAATTATTCCCATTTTACAAGTGAGAAAGCTGAAGTCAAGCCACACATCTGGAAAATTCTATGAGTCAAAAGCAAAGGGAGGTTGGGGGCATCTTGGTAAGGGACAAGGATTCTAAATGTTTTAACGCTTAGTATTACTGTACTAAGCAAAAATGTACCTTGCAAAAATGAAATTAACTTCCCCTTTTGTTTGAAGAACCTCCTCTCTGTACACTTTGCCTTCTACTTCTCTCTACTTCCTACCAGAGACCCAGAATCCTTCACTTCCTGACAACATAATAGACAAAGAAAGAAGATGGGCTATTTTTATTTATTTATTTTTATTTGTTTTAAAAGGAATTGACACTGGTTCTGTGCATTAATATAGCAACGGGTCAAAAATAAGTCACTTAAATTTCATATGAAATTTGAAAAATGAAGATGTTGAACCATTATAATATTTATTTAATGCTTATGTATAAAAATATAAACAAAAGTATCGATACATAATAACATATCTTAACTATGCAAAAGCACTTAGAATGCAGATATTTGTAATGCATGTTAAAATGTTGAAAGCATTCATATGAAAGACAGAAAGAATAGCTGATTGAAAAGAGAGGCACAAGGTAACTAGATAGGGAAGACAGAAAAAAAGGTTATTAGTTCTATAAATGTATGAATGGCATCAAATGCAATTGACATAGAATTTTCATGTCATTTGAGATACTAACTCTAAAAGTCATATGAACAGAATTAAACTATTAAAATTAGAAAAATATAGAACAAATTGTGTGGGTGTGGGTGTATTTTTGTAGTGTGGCTGGTGTTGGGATTGGGGGAGAATGGTACGTCAATCAATAATTTGTACACATGCATCATACTTTAAGAACATGTTACTAGACTTCCAGGAATATGGTGTAGGAGTAAGTAGGCAGGGCTCAATTTTCACACAGAAACAATAGAGGAAGGGCCAAAAGCTGTCCGAGGGAGCTGCTTTGGAGATCTGCAGACCAGGAGAGTGCTATGTATCATCCATGAGGGAGAGGGACAGAGAGAAAAAGAAGTCAAAGAAAAAACATAATTTACTAGACCCTTGTGGCCAGGAACAGCACCCATCCCACCCTCAAAGCAAACAGCCTGGATAAAACCTGTGGCTTACTGCAGCCAACTGAGAAGGGAATATATGTCTTACTCCCTAAGAAGAAGGAGGGTGTGGTGGAGGGCAGAAAGTGGATTCTCTTCGGTGAGTTTAGCCAATAGAGATGCTTTGAATCTCAGCTGTGGCCAAACCAGAAACATGGGCAAGTGGAGACTGAAAGAGACACCTCAGTGAACAGAGTCACTGAAAGCACACCATCTTCTGACAGACCAGTAAACTGCATGAAGAAAAACTGCTTTTTGGAGCCTCTCATCCAATCAGATCTATGCCCCAATAGTGGGTCCTTGGCCCCATTTTGATAAATTAAATAGGGAAATTTTAAAGACTTAAAATAAGTTGAACTAAAATCAGAGAAGATTCATGAGGCAAAACCACTAGGCAAGAGAGAGAAAATTACTCTCAGAGTAAATCCACCAACATAATCAGATGCCTAGACATTAGCAAAAAATTACAAGCCATGCTAAAAAACAGGACAAGATGGCCCAACCAAAGGAACAAACCAGAATATCTGATGAAACACAAGGTTAAAGAAAACTAATCAATGATAATCAAACAAATCTCCTAAATCAACTCAAGGAATTGAAGGAAAATATGACTAAAGAGATAAAGGACATGAAGAAGACAATGGATGAGCATAAAGAAAAACCCTGCAAAGAAAAGTAACATGGCTGGGAGTGAAAGACACAAAGGCTGAGATTAAAAATAACATTAGACTCATATAACAGCAGATTTGAAATGGCAGAAGAATGAATAAGTGAAATCGAGGACAGAGCATCTAAACTGAGAAGATAGGAAAGCAGACAGAAAAAAAAAAGAGAAAAATTGAACAGGGTCTCAGAGAATTGAATGGCAACACAAATTTCACATTCACGTTATAGGTGTTCCAGAAGAAGAATAGTATGGAAAAGGGGCAGGAACAATATTTGAGGAAATAATGACCGAAAATGTCCCAACCCTTATGAAAGGATGAACTGCAACCGTTGGGACTCTGGCTTATTCTACTAACTTTACTCACACATTTTCTCCTAAATCGTGACAATTTAGAGTCATGAAAAAACTAGGTAACCATAGAATTTACTGAAAATGAGATATAAGGGAGATCTGAGTATTGAAAGGGGAGGCCTGTTGTGCACTCCATCGATGCTCTGTCCAAAGTTCCTCCAACTCCTTACTAAGTCTACATCCCAATTTATACTGGCTTCTAGGCAGCAATAGGCTTCCACTTGTGAAATATAAACCCTTGCCTTTGGACAATGAAGCTACAGTGTAGACCTGGACGAGACTAGACTTTTCAAGCTCCAACCTGACACCACAAGCAGCCTGTAGCAAGAATTTATATGTGGGGAGGGGAACCTAGTTCCTTTTCCTCCCCATGGAACCAACTCTAAGGATTAATTTGTGTACTGGAATATGGATGCAAGTATCTAAAGTGCCCTGAAGGTAACAGGGAAGGATTTCTCTTCAACCAGGGGTACTGACAGCCAGATTTATACCACCTCTAGCCAAGGCAGACTTTGACACTTTCCTTCTCAAACCCTTCTTGCCCCTGATTTCCAAATTCAGAGGAGCTAGAAGAAGAGTAAGTAGGCAAAGTAGTTGAGAACAGAGAGTTAAAAAAAATAAAAAATATTCCCTCTTCCTCTCTGCTAATCTGTGAAAAGATGGGCCCGGACTGAATTATTTACCAATTGGGAGAATATCTGAATTTAACATAAATTTTATATTAGATTTTACTATACTATTTCATATCTGCAAATGTGACTGTTCTATAACCAAAAAAATCAATGGAGTTTACCAGATATATTGTCCAAGGCAGAAAAGGAAGATTATTTTTGAAGAAAGTGTCAAGAAAAAAAAAGTATTTCCTGAATAGTCCACATTGAGTAAAATCTGTTCAATAAGCTGGTTGAATGGGTGCTTTACATATCTCCCCTTCCCCCTGCTGCGGGGACGCGCGGTCTCTGCGTCCGTTCACAGCCGGCTTTCAGTTTGCGGTTGGCTGGCTGCACTCCATCCGCGGGCGACCTGCCCTGCCCATGGCGGCTCTTGCCATGTCCATGGCAGCTTCTTGCCCTGCCCACGGCGGCTCCGGCCCGCCCATGGCGGCTTGCCATTCTCAAGGCGGTCTGCCCGCTAGGAGAGGTCCCCGGGAATCGAACCTGGGGCCTCCCATGTGGTATGCCGGCGCCCTATCCACTGGGCTATCGAGCCAGCCCTGAATGGGTGCTTTCACCAAGGTTATTCAACTCTTCTTTATTGTTTCATGTCTCCTCACTCTCTTTGCTGATTGTTTTCTGAACAGATAGATGGTCATTATAATTATCCACATCAAAGGTCCAGCTGAAACAAAAGAATAAATGCTCTAAACTTACACCTTTTGGAATAGATTTTTATTATGGTTTACAGAATATGGGACTCAGTCATGCCTTAAATACTTAATAAATATAAAATGGTTGAGTGTTATCAGAATTTCCTTCAGAGGTTTGCAGAGAAAAGAAAGCTTCAATATATGCCTTTCCTTTAGAGCAGGGGTTCTTAAGCAGGGGTTGGTGAGCTTGAATTTAAATTAAAAAAAAAACAACCATTCTTCTTGGGAGGATGTGTTGGTACAGGTGTGATATAGTTAATAAATAATACACAGTATAGTGTGGACTTAGTAAGCGTTCTGTGGTTTTCACCTGATTGGCAAAGGGGTCCGTGGAACCCTCTGCTTTAGAGTGTTCATGTCTTCTTTGTCTTATATCAAGTGTTTTTACATTCTTATAGAAAATATTTGCATTAGTTCAATTCTGTTATTTTGAAATTTCAGACATATTCTACAATAACATTATTGTGTAAGATTCTTTAGTCTTAGATTCATCAGACTTTCCCAATAAATGATTCTTAATAATATATCCTAATACCTGTTTATCATGACCTCTGATTTTTCCAAGATGTACCAAATATTCTCTCATATTTATTAAATTTCAAATGTCTGGATTTTTCCCAGTTCTATAAAGCTGTTTTTCATCGTGTGTTCTTTCTTCCTGTTCCCAATCAGTAGCATTATCATATCATCACCTAAAACTACATTCTCCTAAAACTACAACAAAAATAAAATTGTGTTTGCAGTTTTCACACAAATATCTTCCAACTAGATTCCCACCAATGGGAAATTCACTCATCTATGGAAATTATGAAATTGTATGCATCTAGAATAATAAACATCAAATTTATATATTGCACTTTGTTTACATGGCCTTGGGATTTAAACCTTTATGCAATTTTGAGTTAAATATGTGAGCAATATTCGAAAAGGAAATTGCTCTTAAAGATGCACAAAATATCCCAAACTTAAAAAGGACGGGACACTAAGAGAATGCCACCACACTCCTGAATGTGAGGAAGCTGCTGCTGTGTTCTGTATCAACAGTGCTGCTAGAGCAAACACCTCTGGTACCTTCTGCACAGCCCAATAAAGGTAGGAAAAGCCATTCTTTCTTCTTGCTAGATGATCTGCTGAAGGTATCTGAACCTTAATTCTTTTATTAGTAAAATTGGGGATTGGCTTATTCTTAATGAGCTCTCACAGACATAGAAGAGGATGGAGTATGGAATAACGCTGCCTGGGTTCAAAAACATTGCCTTTGCTTCCAAATTGTATGGCCTTTGTCACTTTCAGTTCTTCGGAGTTGTTTGTTTTGTTTGGCAAAATTAGAACGCGTTGTAATAAACTAAAAATAGAGCTATTAAATTTTAAAAATTCCGTAAAGTATCTAGCACAGTGTCTGATATATTTTAATCCTCAGTCATTGTGAGATATTATATTTGGTATTTTAGAATGAGACTTTTACATTAAAATGCTACTCTTAATTAATGCTTCAAAGATTTAAGATAGCAGCCAGTATTTCTGAAGTGACTGGGAGAGAGAGAATAAACAAACAACAAAAATGCACGCTGTTGTATATATTTCTTTTAGATAAATGACTTTAAGAGAAACTTACTTTTCCTTTTGCCAGGAGGAATGAATGCAACTTTTATCTGGTCATACTCATGGGCATCTACTTATAAAAATAACAACTAGATGTGTTTTATGTTATTGTTCTTGGATTTTAGAAGTTAAACCTTGCATTAGCCATACTGTTCATTTCATGGATACTCCCATCAGTGGCCAGAGTAAGGCCCCATTTATTTCTTTACTATTTCTTTTCCATTCATTTTCCCCCATGTTTCCATGTATGTCTCTCCTTCATCCTTAACTGGTCTTCCATAGAGTTATGCAGTGCTTGTTAGTTATTTCCGTTGTTTCAAAACAAAAATATATATCAATATTCTGCTTATTTCTTATATGTTTACTGGACACTATTTTTTTATGGATGGATATAAATACGAAATATTCTAACACAGAGTACATACATGCTTTACTTTTTCTTTTCCTAAGCACCGACACTGCCATGAGCTCTTTGACACCCCAAAATGCTATGATTAAATATCCAATTTAATGTTGCTATGATAATTAATTTTTGAGACAGGTAATCTGAAAGAGAAATGCTGAGTCGTAGGGTGCATCCTTAAAAAAATTAATTAACTACAGTAAACTTTTCTGAAGGCTCTCTAAAATTACATTACCACCACAGAGAGTTCCTATTTCTACATTTATCCCCTTAGTACTT
>PVKH010025656.1:0-13374 GCA_004027955.1 Chaetophractus vellerosus | reverse complement strand
GTGCACGTCATCAAGCAAAGCTAATCAGGGTCTGTGGAAATAAGTCTTTATTCCAAAAATAAAAATGCTATCACTACACTGCAATGTCAATTGCATTGTCAGTTTCTTACAACCATATTGATAATTTAGCTAACATAAAATACAAGGCAGCATAAAACAATTAAAATCTAAATATGCCTTGAGATAAATAAAAACTCATTATTTTATGTAACATTTCACTTCAACTACCACGTATACCTAAATAATAAAGATTCTAAGTGTCTGGAATGTCTTTGGGAATTTGTCTGTTTGTTTTTCATAGACACATCTCATGTATAAATTCAAGCAAACACTTAACATTTCACATAATCCCTAGTTTGACAATTTACACTAGAGATTTTCATTAGGTCTGGAATTCTATGATAGCCTCAAGAATAGGAAATATCATTGCTCAAATAGAGAGGCTTGAGTTTTAATTATCCAGCTATTGAAAGGCATATTTCATCATTATGGTGAAAGATATATAAATCAAGACCTAGTTAGGTTGAAAATGCGAACTATCAGGTGCAGACACCTATTGCTAGGGTTTACTGTTTCCATGGCGTCTATAATTATTCCATAGATTCTGAAACCAACACCACAAATACTTTCTGAGTTCCTTTTATGGGTGATTTAAAAAACGTATTTTGTATTATGCAAATTTTGTTTTCTTAGTAATATAAGCATATATAGAACACACATAAAATTAAGTGTCTCTTATGCATAAGATAATTCTAATGATGTAATATAGTTTTAAAGGAGGTTCTAGGTCAGGGGTTGGCATATGTTTTCCGTAAAGAGCCAGAGGGTGAATATCTTAAGTGAGCCCTGCCGTCTCCATGCAGGCCATGCAGTCTCTATGGCAATTACTCAACTCTGCTGTAGCAGAATTAAAAGAGCCAAACACAATGAATGAGTGTGGCTATGTGCCAATAAAACTTTATTTGCAAAAAAAAAAGTCAACTGGCCATACCTGGACTGCAGGCTACAGTCTGAGTGCCCAGGATCACATCCCAGGTTTGGTCCTGCCTGTGTGCTCCAGCATCAGCCTTCCCACATTTGTTTCCACTGAGCTGCTCATCTTCTCATCAGTGTTATCTTTAGCAACATGTTCCCTCCAGGCTGCTTCAACTCCTTCTGCATTGGGCTAGTGAACACGACTCTTCTGTACCTTAACTCCTGCTGTTGTTGCTGATGCAATTCCACTGCTGTTATTTTTAAAAATATTACTCAATGTCCTTTTAATTTAAATATCTGTGTACAGCATTATACTTTGGAAAATAAGTATTTCATTGTGTTGGACCAGAAACATCTTGACTGTACCATTATCTGTTGCACTTTGTACCCTGTGCTAATCTATAGAGAATACAGCTGCATAATGATCTTTGCCCACTTGGGCTGCTCTCTGGATTCACCTGTCAAGGTTATGATGCTTCAGGGGTTCTCTACTTCTGTCTTGGGCCTAGCCATGGGGCTGATGGCACCACTAGTCAGTACTTCTGGAATTGCTGAGCTCTGTGGGTATAGTAACATCTGCTCATGGGTTGTGCTGGCTTCTTCTGTCGACTGCATGCCTTTAATTTGGCTCTTGGATCTGGTAAGGGTAAACCTAACATGGTCCCATGATTTGGACAAGAAGAAAAAGTTCTATTCAAGTTGCTACTAAGAAGACGGTTTCTTAGGAAAATAAAAATTCCCTTTCTCTTTGGTATTTATTTCCTCTTTAGGGTTTCAGAAAGTACTTCTCTTTTCCTGACTACAGTAATATATTTAATATGGAAGAATACAACTTACCCTCAAACTTTTCTCATTTAAATGGCCATTTTAGCCATTTAAAACCTGCCAACTTCACAATATAAATATGGTTCATATGTATACCAATGCAGATTTTTAGGGGTGGGGGAAACATACTTTGTAATACAGATTTACTTTGGAAAAGTATTGTTTAGATTTTCTAGGCATATTGACTCTCTGGTTCCATATCCGATTTAGTTCCTATGTAATTGAGTAGAATCTACTAAAGCAACGTAAATAATTCACAAAACGAGGTAAGTGAAATGTTTCAAATAACTTACATTTCGGGTGAAACTGTACATGGAGTTAACATAATTTATCAAATTTAACATGAAACAACAGATAATTAATCTTCTTCGGATATATCCGTGACAAAATGTTAATGCCAGATCCTATTTACTGTCTGTTTCTCAATCGGCCTTCTAAGATTGTGTTGGAGTATTCTAAGATACTTATAAATAGAAGATATTTCTACATCTGAGTCATAGTTCAAATCTTCCCTAAGTCAAAATTGATAAAAATGTATCTCTTCAATATCCTTTTCTAAAATTCATTTGAAAAGAGCTAAATTGTCCCCAGTAAAGTGAGAGAAAGTAACGTACACGCACATAAAACACTTCATGGAAAATCTGGTGGCAGGACATAGGGAGGCAAACATTTAAAAGGCCCAGAGAACCATATTCTTCACTAATGCTTTCATCTACTTTCCAAATTAAAGTGACACATTGTTGGAAGATGGGTGTTTATGCTATTTCTCTCTAATAGAGGACGCTGTTTGTAATCATCTTAACCTGGAATCTATCAAAACAGAATCAAATCCTTAAAATAAATTTTGGAAAATAGTAAGTGTGGACTTTTTTATACACAGTGTCACAGGGCCAACACATAACCCTCGAGAAATCTTAGTGAAGCACTGTCATCACCACCACCTTGCCAGCCTCGGCTTCCCCTCCCCACAACCCCCAAGTGCTAAAGGTTTTAATCTCCCCAGCCTTCTTACAATTTCTGTAAAATTCCATGAACTTTTCACTTCCATTCTTGGTTTGTGCTGTTTGCTCTTTCTAGAGTGCTCTCTTCTCTCATTCCCATCTTTTCTAGTGAAAATATTACTTACTTCTTAAGGCCTATTTCTTGAGAACCTTTCTGGTCTCCCCTCATGGGCATTAGAATTTTCCATTAATTGAACCTGATATTTACCCATCTCCCCTACTCTATTTAGCATGGCACCATGCATACCAGGCACTGAAACATGGTTCCTAGATTACAGCGAACAGTTTATTTTTTGGCAATGATTGCCATTTCGTATAGTATTCAATAATTAGTTAGGATGTAGCACAGAGGTAAGGTAAGATGTGAAAAAATCCTCAAAGCAAACAAAAGCAGGTAAATACTTCCAAAACACACTAGTACACAAGACAGAGATTCAGCTAATGTTGTGATGGGTCAGAAGGCTGTTCTAAGCACTGGGCTATTAGAGACGAAAAACCCAGAAAATAATGGTCAGAAAAGTTATTACCTTAACTACATGAAAATTTTCAAAGAAAACCTTGTTCTTGTCCTATAGTTTAAACATTAAGACTTCCAAAAGGAGTATGAATAACAGATATCTTGGGAAGGTGTACCTGTGCATGCTCTCAAGGGCTAGAACACCCCATTTATCCATATAATTGGGGAATTACTTCTAACACACTAGCAGATTTCCCATGCAACACAGGCTAATCGTATTTAATAACAGCACAATGTTTAAAAATGGTAGCATTTTTAATTGAAATCTATAAACATTCTGCAAACTGTGGCCCACGGGCCAAATCTGGCCCATTCCCTATTTTTTACAACCCATGAGCTATGAATGAATTTTACATTTTAAGTGTTTGGACAAAAATCAAGAATATTCTGTGATACATGAAAATCACATGAAATTTAAATTTAAGTGTCCATAAATAAAGTTTTGTTGGAACACAGCAATGTCCATTCATTTCTGTGTTGCCAATGGCTGCTTTTGCACTGCAATGACACGGTTGATTACTTGTGACATAGACTGTATGGCCTGCAAATTATAAAATATCTACTAGTTACCATTCTCTGAAAAAGTCTGCCAATCCCTCGCAGAGATCATCCTCCTTCACTGAGTTAGCCATAATACAGATAACGTAAATTTTTCTTGGTATGTAACCTAGCATGGTGGTTAACGGTCAGAGTTTGCAAACCGAGAGTAGTGCAGTCCTACCTCTGTCCTGATTGCCAGTGACTTTGGGAAAATTATGTAAGCTTTCTAAGTCTCAACTGCCTCAGGAATAAAACGGGAGAATAATTCTACTTACATTTAGAGTTTAGAGAGAATTAAATATGTGACACACATGGCAAAGTATCTAGCAGTTGCTGTGCCAAAAAGAGACACCTAAAACATAAGGATACAAGAATAATGAAAATGAAAAGACGGAAAAAAGATACACTTGAAAAATATGAACCAAAAGAAAGTATGGGTAGCTATGTATCAGAAAAAAATAGACCGCACGACAAAAAGTATTATTAAGGAGAGTAATTCATTATATAGTATAAAAAGGTTCAATTTACTTGGAAGACACTAAAAATTATTAAGTATTTTGTGTAAAATTTATCACATATAAAGCAAAGCATTTATAGAATGACAGTAAAGAATTGATAAATCCATGACCCAAGTGGGAGAGTTCAATGTATCTCTCTCAATTAAGACAAGCAGACAAAAATTTAATAAATTTGCAGAAGACTTGCACAAAACATAGGATGATTATATGGAACACTGGAGCCAAAGAACATAAACATTTTAAGCCCCTATGAAATATTATTAAGCCCCTATGAAATATTATTAAATTTGACCAAGCCCTGGGACATGAAGGATGTTCCAACAAATTTCAAAGAATTAGTAACATCAAGAACACATTTTCTAACCAGAATGCATTAAAATTTCATGCTAATGAATTTTACATATGTTAAGTCTAAGCGAAGGAAAAATGAAAAAACTGAATAGGTTTCATAATCATGATATAAATTGAAGTGTTGGATAAAAAGTTTCTACAAAATTCATGGCCAAATGTTTTCAGAATGTTCTACCAAACTTTTGAGTGAAAGCACATTCCTGGAGGCCAGTATAGGCTTGTTAGAAAACATTAATTACAGTGTGATAAAGGAAAATTATAGGTCACTAAAAAATAAAGTTCCAAGAACACAAAGAAAATATTAGCACATTTAATTCCTTTAATATATAAAGGAAAAATATATTATGACCAAAGTGGTTTTTTTGGTTTTTTTTTTTTAAAGATTTATTTATTTTATTACATATCTCCCCTCCCCCCTGCTGCGGCGACGCGCCGAGACTGGTCACTGCACAGGCGTGGCTTTCCCTGCTTGTGGGTGGCTTCTGCTTCTATTCACGGCCGGCTTTCAGTTCGCGGGTGGCTGACTGCGCTCCATTCGCGGGCGACCTGCCCTGCCCGTGGCGGCTTTTTGCCTGTCCGTGGCAGCTTTTTGCCCTGCCCACGGCGGCTCTGGCCCGCCCATGGTGGCTTGCCATTCTCAAGGCGGTCTGCCCGCTAGGAGAGGTCCCCGGGAACCGAATCCGGGGCCTCCCATGTGGTATGCCGACGCCCTATCCACTGGGCTATCAAGCCGGCCCCCAAAGTGGTTTTATTCCAGGAGTGTAAGGTTGATTTAATCTCAGAAAATCTAAATAACTCACCACATTAAACTACTTGAAGGAGAAACTGATATGATTATGCTAGTATATGGTGAAAATTTTTGATAAATTCTGATAAAACTTGCAACAAACTAGCAATTAAAAGGAACTCCCTCTTATTGAATAGCATTTACAGAAATAATAAGAAAATATTATACTTTATAGTTAAGCATTACATGTTTTCCCTTTGGCCCTATCACTACTTCTTTTCAGTATGGTACTGATTGTCCTAGTGAGCATAGTAAGACAAGGAAAAGAAATAATTGTTTTAAAACTTATAAAGAAAGAGATAAAATCATCATTATTTGCATTATTTTTCATATGAAAACCTGAAAAATTTATAAACAACGTATTAGAAGAAACTCAAGAGCTTATAAAGGCACCTAACTATAAGTTGGATATGCAAAACAATTGCATTTCATGCATAACAAATTAATGTTGCTTTTTACTTAAGCAAGAAAAAATTAGGACAGGAATTCATTTAACAAATGGTGTACAATTCTTGCAGGGGAAAATTATAAAAATTTATTGAAATCTATTGACGATAACCTAAATCAACAGAGAGCAATACCATGCATATGGATTGGATGATTCGTTATTGTATGGATATCAATTAACCCAGAATTTTTCCATAGCTGCAATAAAATTTGAATTAAAATTCAACAGGCCTTTCTTGGAATTACAGAACATAATTTAAACATTTTTATGGAATAATTAAATATCAGGAATATGAAAATCCCTTGAGGTAGAATAAGATACAGGCTTAATATAAAGTTATAACAATAGAAGCTACCAAAGGAAAAAAAGTTGGAGTTACTAATTTGAGAAATGGTTTGCCATATAATATTAAAGTAGCCTCACAAAGAGCTTTCTTTTTCACATTTTGAGTGACTATCCTTCAGCTAGAGAATGGTTTTGGATTCTTAGCCTTTGAAGACCATACATATTAATTTTAAAATAGAAACTTTTGTCTTGGAAGACACATCAGAAAGTTGGTCAGTCAGCTGTCAATCTGACTGTACATCACCACTGCCCATTGCTTCATCCTACTCATTTATGCCTGGATTCATGCAGCATTTACTAAGATACTACTCTGTGCCAAGAGCTTTGCTTGGCATCTTCAAAGGGATGACAGACCCACAATTATAAAATTTATAAAATAATTTAAAATTTTATAAATTAACTTACAAAATTTATAAAACAATAGAATAGGAACACAACAAATATGTGACAGTAACTAAACCACAACTGGGCTGTTTTCACAGGCAACCTCAGTTTTGTCTTGTGTCAGCCACAGAGTAGCATTTGCTCTCAACAAACCCATTCTCCACGGAACTTTATGAACAAAAGAAATTTTACTGAATATTTCACAGGACTGACAGTGAAGTGAAATAACTTCTCATGGCCACCACAAGCCACCTGAAATACCTTGCATGTCTGCCCCCACCATTCTCTCCTGTGCCACCACCAGCTTCCTTCATTCTCTGTCCTGCCTCATGTGGCACTCCCTTCTGTGCAATGGAGAAATTTAGCCATGTGCCAATTTCCAAATACCATTCAGTAAAACAAAAGCCCCTCTATGGCACTGGGGGTATTATAGCCAGATCTATGCCCCCCTGAAGTAAAATCTCCATTTCACAACCTCAGTTGTGGATAGGTGTGGGCATCGACTAAGTTCTGATCAGTAGGAAATGCCGTGTGAGGCTTGCAGCATACGTTCTAAAGGAGGTGGTGGGGTTTTATTCCACCTAGCCTCCTTCTTATGGACTGCAAGATGGATATGACTGGAGCTTGAGCAGTCACTATGGACATGAAAGCGAAGCCACGAGTTGAGGATGACGTAGCACCAATAAAAGAAGCCTGATTCTCAGAGGATGAGGGAGCTTCCGTAGCGGCAGCTCATCTCCATACTATCACATGCATTTCATATAAATATACACATATGTATTTGTAAGCCACTGTTAGTGTTTGCTTTTAATTGCAGCCTAAACTATTCCTAACCAATACACCACCCAACATAGAAAAGAGTATAAACATCTTCTGTTCTACCAATTGTGGCAATTTCCTTGGAAATATCACAGGAACACAAGTATCTTACTGAATTATTGCTTCCAGACACATAGGAGAGTCTTCCTGATAGGTATCTGGTAAGTATGATTTCTGGATCTTATCCAAATTTTTAAAGCACAGAAGAGACATACATATCTGTGGTTTGTTGTGCAGATAGTTCACCCTGGCCAGGTATATGAAAGGTGGATTTGAGGAGGTCAGTACTGGAGCCAAGGAGAAATGTTGGTTGATGCAGGAGAACAAAGAGGAGAAGGAAAAAATGTTAGAGGTTGTGGGGATATTTGCAGACCTCTCAAGGCAAGAGAAAGAACTCAGTGTGCTCAAACAACTTTTATGAAGGCCAGTTTGGCTAGGGCTCTGTGTTTCAGGCTATGTAATGGTACTGGAGAAGCAAACAGGAGACAGTGGAGTGTCTTGTAAGCAATTTGGACTTCATATCAAGAATAATGAAAAGTCATGAAGTCATTCTAACTGGGAAAGTGACATAAGCAGTTTTGTACTTTAGAAAATTACCAAGGCAAGTTGCTGAGGACAGACCCCAGGGGAATGCCAGTATTTTAGAAGCCGTCAGGGTAAGGGAAGTCTATGAAGGAAACAGAATAGGCAATCATGAATTTATGCTTCAGTTTCTTCATCGATCTCATATTTATACTCAGACATGTCCATGTATTATCAACTTTTGTGTCTCATAAATGTAAAACATTAACCAAGCAGCTTTGATTCAAGAATAAGAATATTAAAATGATACATATTTTTTGGAGTTTAAGCATAAATTATGGTGTCATTAGTACACTAATAAGGATAAGGATGATAATAATAATTATGATAAAATAATAATGATAATGGAATAATAGCTAAAACTTTTACAGTATTTACTCTATTCCAGGAACTTTATGAGCACTTTACAAATATTAACTCACAGTGACCTCATAGATTTGATTATTAATCCTGTCTTTCTGATAAAAAACTGAGGCCTAGTGATTTTAAGGAACTTACCCAAGGCCAGCCAAGAAATAAA
Source organism: Chaetophractus vellerosus (assembly GCA_004027955.1). Taxonomy (NCBI): domain Eukaryota; kingdom Metazoa; phylum Chordata; class Mammalia; order Cingulata; family Chlamyphoridae; genus Chaetophractus; species Chaetophractus vellerosus. Next base: position 4,762 of record PVKH010025656.1, on the reverse strand, counting down.
TGGTAGAGCTGGGACTTGACTCTAGGTACTCAGGACTGTGCTCTTCAGATTGTTCTATACTGACAACATCTGTGCAAATAAAAGAATGCTAGAATATTTGAAGATGCAAAAGATTGGCAGGGCTGCCATAACTTCAACTATAAGGAAGTTGCATCTGAAAATTCTTTTCCATTGCATCACCTAGGTTACTGCTTCCCATAGACTTGATAGCACATGTGTTGTAACCTATTGACAATGTTATAAGTTACATGAGTTGAGTAAGCCTTATCTCTGACATGTTTTACACTACAAGGATTCCAACCTTAATTGTGCATTGTCATTACATATACTTTTGTTTTATTTTTATAATAGAAGGAGAAATTCATTGAGGCAATATAAATTATCTTGATGCAATGTATTCAATCAGAGCTCGAAAAGGAAGAGTTTTCCTCTCCAGATTTTCAGACACGCAACATTTTCTAATGAAGAAGTTGTCAGGAAATTGTAAATCATTTGAAAATTTACTGCTTTGGAAAGTTGTGGGTCGCTGAAATATGGAACTGGTGAGAAAGCCTAAGAAGCTTTGTCTTTTTCGGATAAGAAAGTAGCTGAAACATTATACCCATACTCGATCAATTTAAAGATTCTTCAGGAGCATGTTTTCTCTCATTGGTCCTCTCTGTCTTGGTTGAATTGATGGGTTCAACATACACTTGGGGTTCTATCAAACTAAAAGTTTTTACTTTTATTTTTATTTTATTTATTTATTTATTTTTGGGTTACATATCCCCCCCTTTCTGCTTGCTCTTGCTGTGTTCATTTCTCTGCATTTTTCTGTGTCTGCTCTGTCTCCCCCCATTGTGGTGACACGCTGAGACAGGTCACCGCGCAGGCGGCTCTGCTCCATTTGTGGGTGGCTCCGCTTCCGTTCACGGACGGATCTGCTCCATTCTCGGGTGACCTGTCCTGCCCGTGGTGGCTTTTTTTTTGCCCTGCCCACTGTGGCTCTGCCCCGCCCATGGCAGCTTGCCCTTCTCAAGGCGGTCTGCCCGCTTTGGAGAGGTCCCTGGGAACCAAACCCAGGGCCTCCCATGTGGTGAACTGGCGCCCTATCCACTGGGCTACAGCCGGCCCCCGAAACTAAAAGTTTTTAAATAAAAATTAATATTTCAAAGAAAGCATCAAAATAGTCACATGGGAAAAATCAGAACTTTGTTTAACTCCCTTACTCTTAAGTATTTTGTAGTTTGTTTGAATTTTGATTTTACAGGGGATGAGACACAACCACCTTTCCAGTTTTTAGGGCCTCCAAAGATAAAAAAATCCAGTTCTGCTCTGCCCTCTTATTCAGACACTGAATAATGCCTTTGGGAAGGCAATGGGGAGAACAGCCAGGCGGTTGGTCTCTGCGCCCACAGCATGTGTCTAGTGCCTATTAAGTAAGGAGCTGTACACTGATCCAGGGTAAATGTTCATGGAGACCTGTACATCCCTTTCCCCTGCCTCCATGCAGGCCTCTACAACCCCTCACATGGACTTTGGAAAGGCTGCTGTCCCACCAAAGCAACATAATAGGGCTTCTGTACTTTGTCTCCAGAACTTCTCCACTTGCTTGTTTTGCTGCTCCTTGCTCTGTTCTCTTCTTTCTTTGACTACCCTTGTTTTAGTTTCATGCCATCATTCTCTGCTCAGTCCCCTAGTTTCTCAGTCCTGTTCTGACTTATTTGCCTTGTTAGATTTCAGCACTCCTTCAGGATATGCGTTCCAGCACCTGCTCACAAATCCCTCACTCTTTAACCAGGGTAAGTGGGGTGCCAGGCAGGCATGCACCTGCCTTTGCCTCCTCTCCCTAGGAAAAGGGGAGCAAACACACACTTCCTTACGACGAGACCACTCTTCCCTGGTCGCATTCACTCATCCTTCAGTCCACTGCTCCCCGTCCCAGCCAAAGCGTGAGAACAGACAGCTGGGAACAGCTTGTGGTATCTGGGTTAATGAGGGCTGGGAATAAATATTGCACTAACTCCAAAGGAGATGCTACAAAAGGAGCCGGAGTCGCCTTGCCTGCCTCTGATTACTAACTATTTCTCCCTCAATTACATGTGAGAATCTCCAAAGGAGACCCTATTGTTATTTTTATACCTGTACCTTTCTTTGCCCTCCCACCAGTCTGTTTCCAGCAGGACAGCGATGATACATGCTTGAAGCCTATAGTTAAGCGTTGTCCTCTTCCTGGCGGAATGGATTGCCCTTATACCCAGCAATTGGCATCAAGTAAATATTTGCCTTTGTCAGCTTGGCCATAAATGTGATAAAAGCTAGTAAGCAAATATGTTTGGGCAAGTTAACAGTCTAAATCCTGATGGGTTCACTAACCACACAGATAATTGCCAGAGGGTCTTCACAGGAGGTTTACAAAACGATCTACATCCTAGTGAGGGTTCTAAACTTCAAGAATTTTTTTTCTGGGTTAGGAAATAAGTTGAAAACACGATTAAATATTATCAGGTATTAAAGATAAATTATTCATTCGTTCATGGAGAGTGGAGGTTTAGAATCTGAAAGTCTTACTTCTCTTCAATTTATATGTCAATTAACTGTGTTTTGCTATTGTGTTCCTAATTTTGTTTTTAATAAGAAAAATGGGCCAGAGGCATTTTAAGTGGTGCAATCAATTTTAGAAGTGTGTCAGCAGAGTATTAGCATGTCTGCTAATTAGGAATTGAGAAGAGGAAGAATCAGGAAATAATGGTCTCTGCAATCTGCACTGAGGCCCTGAAACCTTCTCCCTGGGTGTCTCCAAACCAATTTACATGTGTACAGTCACTCCTGATCGTCTCCATTCCACCCTCATCTAAAGTGATTCTGAAGAAGCTACTGATACCGGTACTTTTACTTTGGTGTAAATTGAACTCAATATGCCATATTCCTGAGTTATCTGCTTAGTCCTCCTCCTATATTATTTATGGATTAGACTTTAAGAGGATTTTAAGTAGCCATAACAGGCAAAGGATGAGTGAAGGATGAGGGTTCCCAGTGCCCCTGAAATTAATCTGGGTATCCACCCATTACTCCAGACTCTGAGCAAAGAAGAGGGGGGAAAAGAATGGGACAGTAGGGAAAGAAAACCGAGAAAAAGAGAATTGGAGTGGAGAACCAAAGGGGAAGATAGGAATGTTACCTAAAGTTATTTACATGGGCTTTTTGACTGAGGAGTAAAAGAGCTATTGTATAAAGGTGTTGCATGCTCCTTGCTCTTCATTAATTCCCTTTCCTGTTATTTAGATCTCAACATTTTTTGTAAAAGCATTTAAGGCAGTTTAGCAAAAGGATTTAAGCCAGTTTAAAAAAAAAAGACATCTCTACAACAAAATCCCAAAGGCAGCAATAAAATAGTGAGACCTCTCCCCCTCCCCATGCAAACGTGCTCCTCTTTGCCTCCCCTCATCACCTTGAGCACAGGCTACAGGGAGCGATAGGACAGATACACATTATACCATCCAGAACACAGTGTCCTAGGTTTCTGAAAACGTGTTATGCAATGTGTAGGATGTGTTTTTTGTCAAGAAAATTAATTCTATACTGAAAAGAAACAAAACAGACCAGAGGAAACAAGCCAAAGGAAATTTTTCTACTCTGTGCTTTGCCAAATATATTTCTCCTAGGAACTATTTACCTGTTGTTATGTATTTATTAAGATATTGGATAGTACAAGATATTTAGTAAGTTCTGAAATAACACCAATAGCCCAGAAAGCCCTAATGTAAGCAAAGCATTGAGCATTAACAGGGACCAAGATTAAGTAAAACAAGATCAGTTTTGAAGAACATCAACTCCGGTCATTAGAAATTTTTAAAATTCAGATTTATGTCTCTTGGCATCTCTTCCTCAATCATAAATTTACCACATGACCAGTTGTATGACACATCATGTAAACACTTAACATTCTGGGTGGTAGACACAGGTAAAAAGCCATATTCTTCTGAAAATCTTTATTTCAAAGGGGAAAGTAATCTCTGCTTATATTACACATGCTTAAATTAATGTCACTTTTCTCACTCAAGGAAAATGACACATGTTAATAAGATTTGAAAAACTTTCAGCATTTTATATAACTAGATAAATTGATTTCTTAAAATTTTGTCAATCAATATTTCATTCAATTGGGTAGAAGTCAAGAATGTTACCTTGCAGCCTGCTTGACACTTTTCATGATAAGAAAATTGCATATAATTCAAGTAGCATCCCTCCAGGTGAGTTTTTTATTTTGGCTATTTTATTAACTATTTAATCCATTACAATATGGCACCATTAATCAAAATTGAATTACATGGTTATTTGTTAGAGCCCTAAATTGTTTGATATATTTTGTCAAGGACATCACTTGAGTAGTTCATTAATTCATTTCATATTTATAGCATGTCTATCAGAGGTTATTCTGCTAGCCACAAAAGCTCTAAATGTAATGAGATATAATAATTACCGGAGAAGTACTTGCAGTCTTCCCCAGAAGAAAAGACACAAATGTCTATACAATGCAGTGTGAAAATTACTATAAGAGATTTTGCACAGGGTGTTCTTTTTTTACATAGTTAAATATGAACCAAGAAGAGTTTGGGGAATATATTGCTTCACATGAGTTCAATAGTTAGATATGCTGCTATGCTGTCCAATCGGTAGTCACTAGCCACCTGTGGCTAACCAAATTTAAATTAATTAAAATTTAAACTAAATAATCAATTTCTCAGTTGCACAAACAACATTTCAAGTGCCCAATAGACAC
>PVKH010025655.1:0-13374 GCA_004027955.1 Chaetophractus vellerosus | reverse complement strand
CTAGTCTTTGCTCTGGCCACTGATCCCCATTTTCTCCCCATTAGTCACATCAAATTGCTTACTTCTGGACACACAATCTTTGGTAGTTGCATGTGTTTACACGTTTCTCCCATTGCCTGAAGTGTTCTTCCCTCCTTTCCACAGCTGGGTCATGTTAACTAGTTATGGCACAGTAGGCACTGAAAAAAAAGTAGCCATTTTTCTAACTATTATTATTACTATTTAAAGCCCAAGTGAAACATCTCTTTAAAGTGTTCTTTAAAGTATTTTCCAATTCCCTGGAGTTAATCAACTCACCTCTCCTCTATTCCCCCATAGCATTTTGTCCATTTCCCCATGACAGCATTTAAAACATTTAAACATTGTATTGTACCCAGAAGTTCTTCTCTTTCTCTCTTACTTGTCTGAACAGGAACTATCTTTCATTCAACTCTATCCCCTAGCACCTAGCACAGTGTCTGGTATATAATAGTTGTCCATTATCCACTTGCTGACTGAAGGTCCAACTGACTTGAATTTACAAAATAAATAACAATAGAATTCTTTTAAAGAGTCAACTTTCTTTAGTACACTTAGATAAATCAATATATCAAAATCTAACTTACTCCTACATTTTCATGAATATGTCTACTGCATAATCACACCAACAATTCATGCCTAAATTTCTTGTGGGTTCACTAAAAACTACCAACTGACTATGAAAATCACACTAGTCTTTGTTTGACAACAAAACTAGGCCTTCATTCATGCTGAGACATGATAAAGTAATTGATAATTTAGATATTTTGGTCAGTGACCTTTCTCACTGACATAGTGCCACAGCTTTGTCTATAGAATATCTATAGGCATTTATATTGGCTTTAGATATGCTAAGTAGAGGTTACAATTTTATAAGTCCAATAATAACAAAGATTTACATACAGAACCTTTTATATGGTAGGAGTTTAAGAAGTAAAACAAGGGCCAGCTGTAGCCCAGTAGATAGGGAGCTGGTTCACCACATGGGAGGCCCCGGGTTCAGTTCCCAGGGACCGCATGAGCAGGGCAGACCGAGAAGGGCAAGCCGCCGTGGGCGGGGCAGAGCCACCGTGGGCAGGGCAAAAAACCGCCACAGGCAGAGCAGGTCGCCCACGAGCAGAGCAAAGCCACCCTCAAATGGGGCAAGCCGCCCACGAATGGGCAAGGCCACCGCTCACCGGTGAGCTGACTCAGCACGTCGCCGCAACGGGGGGAGACAAAGCAGACACAGAAGAACGCGAGAATGAACACAGCAAGAACATGCAGAAGGGGGGGGGGTATGTAACAAAAAAAAAAAAGTAAAACAGCAGCCTTTTTTCTTGCTGAAAGCAAAGGGCAGCAGAATGCCAAAGGAGCACTCTCCTGGCTCTGCTCTTGGCACTCCTTAAAGGAGAGGAAGAAATGTGCAGGGCAAGCAAGATCCTCAACTGAAACTTTCAGTCACTTAGGGCAATAGGCACTTTGAATGTCTTATTAAAGGCTGAAGTACTAATTTTATACATGCTCATGTTCATTTAAAACACAATTTGCAGCTTGGAACTTAAAAAAATGTCCTAATGTGCTAGTTCATCCACATATTAATCAAGCCAGCCAGGTCTGAACATGTTGTACTTAAAATACTCTCTAGATAGTTATGCAAAGGTATGAGCTCAATCCTTTATCTCTGGTAAAGGAATTTAGGGAAGAGTGACTAAAGTCATACTATTTCAATGGAAAAACCATAGCAGAAAAAGTCAACTTGTAAATAGTGATGCGTTACTTTAAAAAATAACTGAGTAGAAATAAAATATAAGTTAATGATAGATATCTTACATTAGTCTCAAGATGAGATCCTGACATTTTAGTTCAAAGTTGTCAGACGATATATTTTGAAACTGGTTTCTACATAAGACCACCTTTTTAAAAGGTTGTGTTAGTCATCCATTGAATTCTTTAGAATTCAAGTCTAACTCACTTCATATGGAAATAAATTCTATTTTTACATGAACAGTGTTACAAGAAAAGTTTTTATTCTTTTGTCAGCTTTAGGAAAAAAATGCCATTAGAATCTGGAATCACTAAATTTTTTAGCTTGAACCTTTGAAGCTAATGTATCCAATAATCCCTTCATTTTCAGTTAGGGAACCTGAGCACAAAGAGGTTCCATGACTTGATAAGAGAAAAACTAGTGCCAGAATCTGATTACTAGTCCAATGTACTTGTTCTACTGCATACCATTAAACATACCACTTTATTAAGACAGAAAACGTTTTGAAAATTACAACAGAATTAGAGTTTTAAATATTTAAACCCACTCACTAACGAGGAAGAATTTAAAAATTAGATGTGTGTGGCCTGAAAATTTAGAAATATAATACCTTAAAAATGTGGGCACCCTTCAACCAATGAATGGATAAACAAAATGTGGATATATATATGATAGAAGACTATTCAGCTGTAAGAAGAAATGAACTTGGGATGCATATGACAACACGGATGAACCTTGAGGATATTACGTTGAGTGAAATAAACCAGACACAAAAGGATGAGTATTGTATGGTCTCACTGAAATGAACTAAATACGATGAGGAAATTTATGGAGTTAAACTATAGAGTACAGATTAATAGCATACAAACGTATTGATAACAGGGGAGTATGGAAAGAGTGTGCCAAATGTACGCTATGGACCTGGTAATAGAATGGTGATATTATCTTATCATCTGTAACAAATGTTCCACCACAGTGTGGTGTTGTGGTGTGTCAATAGAGGGGTGCTGTATGGGAATTCTGCACATGTGCATGATTTGTTTTATAAGTTTATAACTTCTGTAATAAAAATATATTTTAAAAAATAATAATAGGATGGGTTGGAGGGAAAACACACCAAATGTAAGATATAGACTATAGTTATTAACATTTTGGCGATATTCTTTCATAATTTGTAACAAATGTCTCACAACAACGCAAGGTGTTGGTGGTGGATTGATGTATGGGATCCCCTATATGATGTTATGCATGTTTGTTTTGTAAGTGCACAACTTTTACTATACACTTATTGCTTATGTATGTTCATATATAAATGAAATTTTTTTAAAAAATTAATAATAATAATAGGGTGAGTTGGGGGAAAAATATACCAAAAGTAAGATACTTTGGTTAGTAACAATATTTTGAGAATGCTCTTCAATCATCAGTTAAAAATGTTTCACAACAATGCAAGGTATTGGTGGTAGGGTAAGGATGAGCATCCTGTATGATGTTAGGTATGTTTGTTTTGTAAGTTCACAACTATTACTATATACTTTTTGTTTATGTATGTTTATGTATGAGTGATATACTTCAAGAATTTTTTTTTAAATGCTGACCTATTTATTACCCAGACTTCACTAGACTCTTTCAAGTTCCAGTGGAAGAACCAACTACTCACAGCATTTTGGTACTTTAACCCCACTCAGGAATTGTCAACAGTGCTGAAAAGTTCTTTCTTGACTAGCTAAGGTACTTTCTTTTCTTGTTCCTGGTTTTGAATTAAGTATTCTTTTGGATGCATGAAGATGACAGAAAGTTGGTCTCTGGATAACCAAAGTTCTACTACAGACATTTTCATGGCTAAGTCTGCCTGCATTTAAGAAGAGCTTGCAGATAAATAGATACATCAAACTTCTTACTTCCCAAGAGAAGCACTACAAAGATGATAGAATTAAAACCACTCTTAATACTAATCCACAATAAACTGTTATTCAACTATCAATGAAGATATTGATACTACAAAGAAAAAGTGTGGGCTTTGGAGTCAGATCTGGATTTTTAATAATAGTTCAAAAACTATTATTTTTAATAATAGCTTAAAAATACTTATTTAAGCAAAAGGAACAGTTCAATAGCTTACAAACTAAAACTTCAGGACTATATTGTCTATCTTGCAGAGTGACCATGAAGGTTAAAGAGATATTAATGGTGGCATATTCAAACATATAAACTGCTTTGTTTCGTACTGTCTCTAGACAGTTCAAAAATACTTATTTAAGCAAAAGAAACAGTTCAATAGCTTACAATTCATTCATTTACTCAACATGTAGTGAGGGCCTACTATGTGCCAGGCACTGTGGCTGAATAAGGCATATCAGTGATCAAGACAGATATAGATCCCTACTCTCATGGACCTTCTAGTGGGGGAAGATAGATAATAAATAATGAATAAAATAGCTAAGTAAATTATATAGGTCTTAAAATATAATAAGTGTTTCAGAAAAAAATAAAAGGTAGCTCAGAATAAAGGGAATCAAAGTGTTAGGGACAGGAAGATCATAATTTCAAATAAATGAAATAAGTGATTAGAGTAGCTGTGATGAAAGTGAGAGCCACTGAGTGTACACTATGGATAGACTGTACAAGGCATGGGACTGTATAACACAGTGAACCATGTGGTGGAAGATGGACTGTGGTTAAGAGTACAAATATGAGTGTGCTCTCTCATGAACTATAACAAATGTACAATACTAGTACAATACTAGTACATAGGGGATGTATGGAAAAATATACCAAGTGTATACTATGGACCATAGTTAGTGGTAACAGTGTGATGATGTTCTTTCATAATCTGTAACAAATATTCCACAATAATATAAGGTGCTGGTGGAGGGGTGATGTATGGGAATTCTGCATGTTATGCATGATTGTTTTGTAAGCTCACAATCTCTCTAATTAAAATAAAATAAAATAAAAAATTATTTGAGTAGGCTTCCTTAAGAAAGTGACATTTGAGAGAAGATTTGACAGCAATGAGAGATTTATCCAAGCAGCTATCTGGGGGTAGACCATTCTTGACAGAGGGTACAGCCAATGCAAAAGTCCTAAGGCAGAAGCATGACTGCCAGGTTCAAAAAATAGCAAGAAAGCTAGGGTGGCTGAAACAGAGTGAACAAGGAAGACATAGTAGAAGATGATTAGAGAGGTAAGAGAAAACCAGATAATGTACAGCTTTATGGGTTTTTACTCAGAACAGAAAGGGGAAGACACTACAGGGTTTTTGAGCAAAGGAATAACATGATCTGACTTACATGTTTAAAGAATTGTTCCAGGCAAGCGGATGTGGCTCAAGCAGGTGAGTGTCTGCCTACCATGTGGGAGGTCCCAGGTTCAGTTCCCAGTGCCTCCTAAAGAAGACAAGCAAGACAGTGAGCTGACAAGATGGGCTCGCGTGGCAAGATGATGCAGCAAGATGACTCAACAAGATGACGCCAATGAGAGGACGCAACAAGGAGACACAATGAGGAAGCACAATGGGAGATACAACAAACAGGGAGCAGATGTGGCTCAAGTGATTGGGTGCCTCCCTCCCACTTGGGAGGTCCTAGCTTCAGTTCCTGGTGCCTCCTAAAAAGAAGTTGAGCAGACACAGAGAGCACACAGAGAGCAGACAGTGAGCATATCAGAGAGAGAGCAGACAGCAAGTGTAAACAATGGGGGTGGGGGGGAATAAATCAGTAAAATAAATCTTAAAAAAAAAAAAAAAAAAAGACTTGTTCTCGCCACTGTGTTGAGAATAAAGGAAAAGGCAGAAGATGGGAGACCAGTTAGGATGTGCTGCAATAATCCAGGCAAGAGTGGACAGTAGTTTGGAAAGAGTGGTAGCAGAAGAAATGGTGAGAAGAAGTTGAACCAGATATATTTTGAAGACAGGTCCAATAAGTTTTCCTGTTGAACTGGAAGTGGGATGTGACAGAAAGGGATGATTCCAAAGTTGTTAGCCAGAGCAACTGGAAGAGCAGAGTTGCCATCAAATAAGATAGGGAAACCTGCTGGTGGAAAAAGAGTTAGAGGAAGAAAATGAGTAGTTTACTTTTGATTTTACACTTGTTGATTTTGAGACAGATGGCTATTCCCTAGGCAGATAGGGTCAGGTATATGAAATGATGTTTTTACACCTTCATTTTACTATCTTGTAAAAGATGATAAACCATAGATTTAATTTGGCCTCGACACTACAGTTTTATAACAAATTAATATTTAATTTCAGTAACTACCATAAACATGACAAAAATACTCAGAATATAGTTTGAGTTCCCAGTGACCTGGAAGGTCCCAAAAGAAAATGATGGCTCAGAGCTTGAGAATAAACAAACAGGCAGAGGAACAATACAAAGGAGGAGCCTACACAAGACTACCACTACTCCCACACTCTAGGCCAAGGTCACTGGAGAAATGGCAAAATCATACCATCTCAAGGTTGGAAAAGGATCATCATGTCAACAAATATTTTCCAAGTGACTATGTGCTAGATGCTAAGACTACATAGATGATTATGACAAAATTTCTATTCAAGGCAATGTGTGCTAAGTACTTTAAAAAGGAATTAACAAAGTGCTATGGAAGTATAGGAGAGGGAATAAAAGAGAGGCTTTTCAAAATAATGGCCAAGAATTAACTTGCAATCATATCCATCATCTCCTACCAATCCTACCTGCAGAAGACTCAAGGAGTGATTCAGGCTCATGAGAGAACAGAGCTGCAGTCCTAGCAGGGCTGGGACTTACAGCCTCTTAAGATCACAGCCCTGTCCTCTTATTTGGTTAGTTAAAAAAAAAAAAAAGGTTTTGATCATTCTGCCCCTCTCCATGTCTTCTCCACAAAAAAAAAACTGGGATTATGAGAAAGCACTGTGTCCAACCATTCAATCAGTACATTCTCCAAATTTTATAAAACTTGATACTTTAAAATATTTGCTGAGGGGCCAGCTGTAGCCCAGTGGATAGGGCGCTGGTTCACCACATGGGAGGCCCCAGGTTCGGTTCCCGGGGACCTCTCCAAAGCGGGCAGACCGCCTTGAGAAGGGCAAGCCCCCGTGAGCGGTGCAGAGCTGCCATGGGCAGGGCCAAAAATTCCGCCACGGGCAGGGCAAAGCCACCACGGGCAGGGCAAAGCCACCATGGGCAGGGCAAAGCCACCACGGGCAGGGCAAGTCACCCACGAACAGAGCAGATCCGCCCGTGAGCGGAAGCGGAGCCGCCTGTGAACGGAGGCAGACCAGCCCACGAACGGAGCAGAGCCGCCTGCGCCGTGACCTGGCTTGGCGCATCGCTGCAGCGGGGGCAGACAGAGCAGACACAGAGGAACGCAGAGAAATGAACACAGCAAGAGCAAGCAGAAAGGGGGGGATATGTAACCAAAAAATATAATAAATCGTTATAAATAAATAAATAAATAAAATATTTGCTGAAAGAAAATAGTGCCTTCTCTTCCCATCTTAAAGAAATTTTACTTAACCCACAGGCTATTTACAGAGGTTTAGGTTACAACTTTAACTTCCAGAAAAATACTAACTGTAACCATTACCAAGGCCATGTGACTTTTCCTCTGGCCCAAATTCTAAACCTTTACATCCCAAGGCTTACAAGTCTTTCTAACTTTGAGACTTCTGGCATTATGTCTCATCTTACTGGTAATTGTATCTCTCAGAAATTCACCCACAAAGAACTACAGGAATTTACTCCATCAATCCACAAACCATATTTCACTTTCATTTTCCAGACAAACTTTAAAGAAGTCTTGCAATGCAAAATGTCAAAAAGCGTCATTTGTCTCTACACATTTACAAAGGGCAAAATTTATCTCTGACATAAGAGTTTTTATTTATTGGTCACCTCTATTAAATAGAAACATAATTGACCACGAAAACATTCAAGCAAACTGCTGCTATTCAGCAATTACAAAAGATTATATGCTTTCAATAGTGAGTCAGGCCTTAGGAGTGGCTTAGCACATGGAAATTCACAAGTTGGCATCTACAATTAGATTCAAGGAGACAAACGGAATTTTTAAATCAGGTTTTTCCAAGAGTTAACTAGTTCTTAAACTGATTATGCCTTCCTGAAGTATTTACAGAGGAAATGATATAATGTCTGAGATTTGTTTTAAAATACTGGTGATGGAGGGGAAAACATTAAACAAGATCGGCTTTGTGTTGATAATTAATGAAGCTGGGTGATAAGTCTTCAGTGGTGGTTCATTACATTACTGTCTATTTTTATACGTGTTTGAAATTGTCCATAAAAAAGATTTTTTTAGGAATTTATATCATGATTTGGTGAACCTGAAAAACAGAAAAGGTGATTCTTAGGACCAAAGAGCTCCATAATTTACCAGAGTAAAAATCGTAATTTCTTAGGATATACCAAAGAAATATAAAGCTTATTCCTCACTGAACTCATTGGACAAATATTTATTAAGTGCCTACCACATGCCATATACCATATTGGGTGCTGAGGATAATGATAAACTAAATTTTCTCTCCTTCAGGAGGTCAAGTGGGGGATCTGGTGTCATGGTATCTGAGGACAAAAGGCACACCTAATACAACTTTGGCCAATGAAAAAAAGCTTCCCAGAGGAGGAAGCATCTCAGTTAAACTCTGAAAGATCCAACCCAAAGAACAACTCATTTCTTTTTGGCCCATGTGGATCTTTTTCATCTTATAGATTGTCAGATCAGCAATACCTGCCCCTATATGAATTAAAGTACCCTTTTCTTTATAAAGCAGAAATGAACAAACTGTAATTCATTCAACAACTATTTATTAAATAACTACCATGTGCCAGCATGTGCTAGACAAAGAGGATAAACATGATCTCTGCCCTTACGGGGTTTATAAACAAGGGGCATAGGAAGACAAAAACAAATAAGAAAGCAAGCCATCAAGCAGACAAACTAATTGCAAACTGTGCTACGTTATAAAAGAAACAAAAAAGGATCTTTGTGGATGAGAAGTTTCTACTTTCTAGATATGGTGATAAGGAAACTTGGAAGAATTGAAGAAAAAACAATGAATGATATTATAACTAACTAACTTAAGGGGAAAGTAATGCTAGACAAGGTGGCATGGCAAGCACCTTGTAGGTCATAGAAAGAAATGCGGATTTTATTCCAAGTGTACTGGGAAACCTCTGGAGGTGAAGGTTTTCAACAGAGAAGTGACATGATTCAGTTTACATTTTTAAGATCATTCTTGCTATTCTCGAGAGAATGATTGAAAGAGTAATAACTTTTACAAAGAGGAATTTTAGATGTGTGACACCAAAACACCGACATTACTTTGGCCAGTGAAAATCATCTCTGCATTCCATTATCAACACAAAATCTTTTAAACTGTCCTACTTAGTCCAGGCTTCACCTACAGTCTTCTCTTTTTTAAAGGCTTGCAGCCATGACCTCTGAGGAGGTCTGTGGGAAACTGAAACATGCCTAGATGCCTGGGGGTTAGCATTCTTTTCATTCTCCAATTGCCAAAGTGAGATTAATTTTCATTACTGAAATTCTATTCCAAGTCAGCTTCTTGACTGAAAGGGAGCAGGGGACTTCCTCAAGTGTTTCAGGCAACAATAAACTTGACTGAACATCTGATAAGGAATGTGATTGCATAACCTTTCTTCCCATTGCCAACTACCTTCCAGGTGAACTCCGCTATGAAGGCAACTATAATTTTCCCATCTAAATTCACCGGATCTCTAAAAGCTGCCAAAAACAAACTCATTTAATTCTGTCAAAAAAGTGTCCTCATTCCAAAGTCTGAACAAGAATAAATTTCTAAGAGCATATGCAACTGATGAGGAAAGAAAAATAAATTCCATTGTCAATCCCTGGGGCATGTAGCTAAACAATCTTAATGTAGGCACTAAGAAACTAAATTATGCTCAGAGATTTTATTCAGTTAGTTATTGAAAAACATAATGAAAGGAGAAGTAGTGAGCAGTATCAATATCTGCTGAATAGCCATGAGTTTCACACACATTATCTCACCTCACCTTGACAACATGTCTGTAAGTATATCCTCTTTTGCTGATGAGGACACTGTGGTTCAGAGGGGTTTACACCAGCTATTAGTCACACAACTATTAAGTGTCTTCCATTAAACAAAGAGCTAAATTACAGAGAGCCTTCCACACAAAGTAATAATAAATATATACAATTTTTTCCATCTGGAAGCCTGACCATCAATTATGATATTTTTCAATGGGGGAAAGTACTTAGGAGTCCTACTTAGAAACAGAAATACCTAGACCACCAGAAAGCTGTTCTGGAGAAATAAGGGAGTTTGGTGACAAAAGCTACAGGGGTTAAGTTATTTGCTCTCAATGAAGCCAAAGGAGCTCCTCCTTGAAGACAGCACCTACTTCCTTGGTTTTAGCAGCGGTGACTCCCTAGCAAAAGCTGTAGGAAAAAATTAATTAATTTTAAAAAATAAAATAAAATAAAATGAATTTAAAATAATAAGCTGTAGGGACTCATGTACAAAGACCATTCCCAAGTGCAAGAATGTCTGAAGTGACTTAGGTTGGTGACACACAGCAATAGCTACAGGCAAAAATGGCTATATGCCAACAAATATTGTCAAGTAAGATAGCATATATGAAAGCTCCTACAAGTGCCTAGCATAAATAGGTACTCAATAAAAACTCATTTCTTTCACACTGCTCCAAGTTATTTGTACAGAAATAAATAACTGTGCTAGGTAAAGCCATAATATTTTACTTAGTTGGGCAAACTGGTAAAACGCTCTTTCTCCCAAGCCCGGCCAGACTGAGTAGGAGCCAAGGATGTAGTTGGTACTGCCAGTTATGGAGGCTCAAGCAGTCCTGATTGCCCCAGGGACCGATGAAGCTTCTCCCAACTTTCTCCTTTGCCAAGGGTAGGGACAGAGCCATAGCTATGTATAATAATCCAAGTTGTGCAGGCCTAGACTATAGTTGGCCAGAGAGACTGATAAAGCTTCATGCCCCTTTCTCCCCGACCTGGGGCAGGAATGGAGTTTGCATACTTGGTCCCACATTTGCCAAGAAATAGAGGGACACAACAGCCACATCTCAAAAGTCACAAGTCCTCTTGGGAGTCATCTTAACTTTTGAAATGGAATGATTTTTTTTTAATTATTTTATGTCAATTCTATTATTTATATGCTTTTGAGATTTAGAATTCTGGGGATTAACAATTTCTACTATATGTAATTCAAGGTGAGACAGTGTGAAGTGGTAATGATTGCTTGAATGAGTATAGGGACAACTGTAAGGATTCAAATGAAAATCACAGGCCCTTGGGGTCATCTAATTTAATGTTCTTATTTTTACAGAGGAAGGAACTCAGACCCAGAGAGGTTAGGCAACTTGTTTGATATGACATAGCTTATTAGCGACAGAGTGGAAATTTTTAAACCCCAAGCCTACTAATGCCCCACTGGCCAGCAGACCTCTCTCTACTACCATTTATCGCAATTACAATGTGCCAGGTGCTAAACCGACAGTTTTACATACATGATCTTATTTAATCCTCATCACACCTCTACAGCAAAAGCATTATCAAACATATTTTGCAAAGGAGGGAACCAAAACTTAGAAAGTTAAAATAATTCCCCAGAGCTAGTAGGTGACAACACTAGGATTGAAACCCAGGTCTATCTGATGCCAAAGTCCTTGGTCTTAACCACAACAAAATGCTTCTCTACTTTCTGTTCATTCATTCATCAAATACTTGCTAAGCAAGAACAACACGTCAGGTACTATCTGAGCCGTGGGGATAGTAGTAGTACAGAAAAAGGATAAAGTCCCTGCCCTCATGGAATTTATAGTAACAAGTAAACAAAAAATAAGCACTTAAGGTAAGATGGATAAATGTTACGGGAAAAAACAAGTTACATGATATGGAAGTAACATTATGATGCCGATTATATATGAAAACACTTTAAAAATGTATAAGACTATGTAAAAGTATTATTACTGCTATTATTCACAAAACTAGCTACAATTAGGACTATAAAGACCACAGGTAAAGCATATCAGTTTTGAAAGAAAGGAAAAGCCGGAGTTGGCAGAGAGAAGTGTGCCTTCATGAGTCAAGCATTCTCTCTAACTGGCTAGATCCTGCCTAGCTTTGACAAATAATCTACGAAGAGAAAAATGACTTTCAGATCCTACGGTTTTAAAAGAATTGGACTCTTATACATTTATGCTAAGCATTTCTATAAAACGTCTACAGAATAATACTAAATTGTAAAGTATAACCCTCCCTGTTAGTAGTAACTGAACAAATTAATGCATTTTCTAGAATAGCTTCCAAACACCAACTATTCATACTTGCACGTGTGCATACCCCCCTGCACACACATACACACCCACAATTATTGATGACATCATGAACAGGGCAAACATTTGTGCAAGTAAAGTTTAATCTTTGATAGTGAAAATGAGTAAACAATTCTGAACCCACTCAAAGACAAGGGATATCTGAAAACTTACTATATTTTGAAAGGCAGATAAAGTCGTGTCCTCTTTCTCTAATATGATATTAAATCCTAGCTTTGGCAGTAAGTAAAAACTGTTCTAATCAGAGAAACCTGTCAGTGAGGATAAACTGATCTTTTCAAATTAAGATAAACTATCAAGATTACAAACATATGCAATTCTAACACCAACTTCGTTTTTCCTTGTTCCCATACTCCTGTTAAATTTCTCAAAGTCAGTCTCTATGCTATGCAACTAACTAACTACTGTACAGTCCATTAAGCTCTCTTACTGGACTCAGATTGCTGCTGTGGGAAATGACTCCTCTCAAATTTCTGTGCTATTATCCGATAGAAGTAGCTCTTAATCTCCCTGGCTCCCTTTTCAGGGGAATATGCCAAGAAAAGGTAGGGGAGAAAAGTCCTAGGTCCACAGTTATCTAAAGTACTGTACTTTTTTATCCATTATGGACTCTGAACTTATATGTTATTCAGCTTCACACTAGGATATACCATCAATCTTCTTTATTTACTAAGTCCTTAGGCTGGATACATGGGAGAGAAAATAATATCAATCAGGTACAGCTACTACCTCAATGAACTATGATGGTAATAGGAAAAGGTCTTGTGGAAAAACAGAGTGAGAAAAAAAAAAAGAGAGAAATTACATGGGAGCAGTAAAGGGAGAGGAGAGTTTAAAAACAAGTATGAGTTGGGATGACTCATTTGTATTAATCAAGGAGAGTTGTTTTCTAGAAGAGTTAAGTGTCAGGCTCACTTTAAAAATGGGCAAAGATATAGATCAGGGAATGGGAGGGAAAAGGTTGTTGTGACCAAAGTCAGGAAAGTGACAATTATCAGTACAAAATGATAACCAGTGCTTTTAAAAATTCTAGTTAAAAAATATATACTGGGGCCGGCTCGATAGCCCAGTGGATAGGGCGCCGGCATACCACATGGGAGGCCCTGGGTTCGATTCCCGGGGACCTCTCCTAGCGGGCAGACCGCCTTGAGAATGGCAAGCCGCCATGGGCAGGCCGGAGCCGCCGTGGGCAGGGCAAGAAGCTGCCACGGACAGGGCAAGAGCCGCCACGGGCAGGGCAGGTCG
>PVKH010025654.1:0-13375 GCA_004027955.1 Chaetophractus vellerosus | reverse complement strand
AAATCTAGAGCCTGGACTTGGTGAATCTTTCAAGTTAAAATGGGTTAATGCAAAATTGTTCTGCACATAAGTGGAAACTGGGCCTGGTAATAATGAACAGAAGTACTGGGCAAAGAGAAACTGACGCCACCTGTTCCAAGTTAGCCTTTCACCTACTCTTCTGCCTCTTTCTGGGTCTTGAAAACTCCTGCTGTATCTCTGCTTCCTCTACCAGTGAGCCTTCCCTTGAGAGAGTCAATTCTGAAGGCAATTTTCCAAGACCATTTGCAGAATTGGCTGGGACTTCAGCTGTGACACGAAAGGGCATTTATTCTGGGACCTCAAAATGGAGTTTGGAGGAGACATTGCTGAACTTGTTTTAGAAATAGATCATACATGCATCCCTTGAATATACTCATCTGAAAGAATGTGTTTGTGTGTGTGTGTGTGTGCACGTGCACACTCTGACTTGGGTATTGTTCAGATAAATTTCATAGATATTTTGACACTTCCATATACAAACCAAAGGTTTACTGTTATGTTCTGAGACGCATGACTGTGGAAGCAACTATTTGTGTTCTAATGCTAGATCATGTGCCAAAATTATATCTTGCATTTTAGACCTTGCAATGTAATAAAACTTTGAACTTTGCTGTGAACAAAATTAGAAGTATTATTCTGTGTATATATACCAAGTTTAACATAAGGGAAATTGACATTTTTGTTCGCTCTTGACAAGGCTAGGCTACTTTATTTGAGGCATAGGAGAACAAGCATGGAGTCTAGGTTAGGAAGAGTCTTATGTTCCTACCCAAGGTTCTAGGATTTATCCTTAAGATGCAGTAGAACTAATCCAATAGGTTAGCCATAACCTGTGCTGTCCAAACTGGACACTTTGGAGAGTGAAAGAAAGTCCTATCACCTGAGGACTACAAGTGTAAACTGGATCTATCTGGAGCTGAAAGTGACATATGATCACCTTATATTTTGAGTATTAAGGAAAATATTCTTTCTGAAAACATCTGGGTGCTGGTCATATCTTTGCTGCATCCATAGATGCTTGTATATTAGATATAAAATGACAAATGTCTGGCACTTGTGAAAATAGTGCCCTCTCTTGTACTCACAGCACATCCCTTTTATCAAGCATATCATTCTTTCACATTGATTTTCGATATGGTCTCAATCCTTTGTAACACAAACTCTCCAGATACCCAATAATTATTCAGAAAACGTTGCCCAAAGAATATCCTGGTTTCTGAGCATCCAGATCAAAGGGTGTGTTTCCAACGGCGGTGGAGGAGAGACAGGAAGATTTAAGGTGGGTGTTCTTCAACATCGAAGGATAGAATTACAACATGAGGAGAGAAGGGTAAGTGTCCCTCTTCTCCAAGAAAGACATGGACTTAATTCTAAGCACAGGCAATTGTTGAAACTGTGGTTGCTGCTGAATGGGAAGGCTGATCAACATTGTCTTAGAATGTGGAGAGGACAGAATCTGCTGGTTAGGGCATTAGAAAACCCAGCTCTAAAGAGTTAGGAACAGAAGACCCTGGAGAAAGGAGATAGAGTTCCTATAAAAAAAGTTGCAGATCTAGTGAATTTGCAGGTTGCAATAAGGTTTGTATGGTCTTTGTTAATGTGGCATGGACGTGATCTTTGAATTTTGGTTATTTTCTAGAATGTTCCTCCTCTCTACAATGCAGGGCGACACTTCTAAAACTTCGTAAAAGTGCACCTGCAGAAGGAATGCTGGCTCTCAATAAGCTGGGCTCACCGTCATATCCAAGAATGATGGAGACAGGGACCCCTACCAATCTGGTTAGCCCCTACTCAAAGAAGGAATGAAAGTCCTTCCCATGTATTCATTTGTGGCTCCTTTTACTGCTAACCTGGGACTTCACAGATTTGGGTGAAATAGGTGGGTTGTATATGCTTTCCCAAATAAGTGGGCTGTATATGTTTTCTCTGACCCCAGGCTGCTAAGCCAGATTGCTGAATATTTGGGTACAGCTCTACCACTTGGGCCATTGCCACAATAGAGATTCCCTTCTTAGCGAGCCCTCAATGTGGTACAGCAGCAGTTTTATTTGTCCCTGGTCAGCATTTCTCTCGTGTCTCCAAGGGGCTATAAATGTCGTACTCCATAAGCTTACATATCAAGTCAGCTCATGGTGCCTTCTCCTCTGTGCTTGCCTTCACAGTGCGACTTCTACCAGGGAGAGGATGTGGGTTTCATCTTACGTGCCAACTTTGAGCTATTGGCTTTAGCTCTATAAAATAATAGAGTGAAAAAAGCCCTGTGGCTATGTCTGGCCTAGATGAGAATGTACACAATGAATGAGTAGAAAAGTCAGCTCTGGGTCCTGCTTAGAAACAGGGAGTACTGTTCCAAGTGCCAGGGATTTGCCGTCCTTAGCATGGACCTCTCCAATTACTCAGTCTCCCAGTCGTAGTGATCTCTGGCATAAGTAAGTTGGGCTGAGGCTTCAGATATGCTGAGACTTGAACAACATGGGCAGGCAAAATTTCTGGGACACTTATTTCAGGAGATTATTCCAACATGGGAAGCTGGCCAATCCCCACATGAACAAATTAGAGAGTGAAGCCCTAACCTGTACAGGTTTCAACAACTGGGGAAGATTGTGAGAACAAGGAATCTGGTGTGCTGAGAAGAGATTCCAGGAACATCCCGGTATCAGAAAAACTCCACGTCAGCCAGATATTGCTGTTGGCATATGGGCAAAGTCTGTATTCAGGCAGCGGCTGATGGTTTGGTAGGAAATCAGGTCTTGGAGAAAGTGTCTGGAAGGACAAAAGCAAAAGAGCTACTGTTTGGGGCAGGATTGTAGACCTGTAGGGAAGAGGAGAATTTCAGAACAGAATCTGAGACCCATTCTATAAACTGGAATAGGACAGTGGATTAAAGAGGTCCTGGGAGTTAGACAGTGGAGGATTAGCCTGTATCATACAGACTGCCTGATCTGTATCAAGACAAAACTGGGCAGACTCTGCAGGTGAACACATGAGTACTTTTGCTTAGAAGAGTGTCCTGTCCTTCTAGGTTCCACAAGATTTCTTCACGAAAACTGCCCAGCCCATACTCTTTCCACAGAATCCTAAAGACCACATGCAAATATCCCCCAAGATAAACACTCATCTCCTTAGTCAATTGGTCTTTGTAGACCCTATCAATTTTGCTTTGTATTAAAATGGACTCTTTGGATAAAACTGCAGAGAAAAATTATAGAAGTGGACACTGGAGGAAAGTAGGACAAATTATTTTCCTCTGTACACTCTTCCATTGGCCTTAATGCTCCCAGCTTATAGTTTCACCTTGTAAAACGGTCATAAAGTTAAATAGTCCCAATGGCAGCCTGCAAAAGATCATTCTTTTCCTATCAAACCTAGATCCTATTGACACTCAGATCCTCAGATTCATCTCTGAATTACTAGCTTTGAACTGTAGATTTCTTCGACAACCTGGGGGTTTCCTGGGGGTTTTCATCCCTTTTTTTTCATATCGATTTTGGAATGTTTAACTAGGTTTGTGCCTCTGATCTTTTCTCAGTATCTGTACAATTCTTTATTTCCCACAAGTTTGACAGAAGCTGACTGCCGGAGATATAAAAAGATCAGGACAGGAGGCCTTAAGAAAAGTTAGACAGAAGTTTATCTTGGGAGAAGTTTGGGCCAAATATTGAAAGCATCTTAATGCATGGGAACTAGATGTAATTTGGCTGACGGTGTATTATAGAAGGTACTGGAAGAAGTAACTGCAGGAAGGGTAAGTAAAAGGCTCATTCTTGATGCTCTCCTTTGCTCCTATAGTTGGCAAGACTATTTACTGATAATAGCTGGCTTTCCAGAAGCCACACAATTGTAAAGAGGCAGCAGGAATATATGACAGTGGCAGGTCTAAAATGTGTGTACATTTGACTTTAAGATTTTTTTTGCACCTATACATGAATATGACAAGAATATAATTTCTAATCAAAAGAGCTAAAAGATGACAGCATTATCCTAATTTTGAACCACTGACCACCTCCTACCTGTTCTCTAAAGCAAAATGAATAATACCAGATATCAGATTATGCAAAGAATGAATACAAGAAAGACTCCCTAGAAGACACCGTTGGCTCCAGTTCTTTGTCTTGTCTTGCTCTCTGCAGCTATCACCACTGGTGCCTCGCCTGTGTCCCCTGGGCATGCACTATTGCTACCAAAGGCTTCCTCATGTAAACACTGGTGGCTCTGTCAAGAGTGTGGGAGTGGGCTCAACTCCCACATAGGGCAGGCTGGAAGTGCTGGGGAGTTAACTTCCCTTGGAACGGCTCTCCATCAATGACAGATAGGAGTTGCTGGGATAAGAACCCAGTGTCCTTGTCCTTCTGGTAAGACCTCTCTGAAGTATACTGTTACCATTGCCCAGAAGAGCCCCAATGGGGTTGAACCCCAGTTGTCCATAGTAGCAACCAACTCATTTATGCACCCCATATTGAATCCCTTCCCTTCCTTCCTCGCTCTTCCACTGTGATTCCTGTGTCACCTCCCAAATAAGCTCCTGGCACTCACATCCTTGACTCAATGTCTATTCCAGGGATCCCAACTTGAGGTGCTGTCTATTTCAGCTTACTCTAAGTTTTAAAGGTTTATCTTTAAATCTTTAAGATAAAAGGCAGTGATATACTTAGGGGTAAAGCACCTATCTGAGACCAAATTAGCAATTGGATCTTGTTGCCCTTATTCTGACTAAAAAGAAGCATGGAAGTGGTATTCTCAGCATATATATTAAGTGTACAGAGAAGGCAAGTATGCTTATTTATTGGTAATTAAAATTCCTACATGTTATATTTAGATAGATGTACCTAAAAGTACATATGATGTGTTTTATAGCCACTATTTCTCATTAATGAATTTCTGTGCATTTATTGCAAAGAATGCAGTAAAATACCATACATAACTCAGTGAGCTGGGGAAAATGGAAACTATGGGTTGAGAATTAGAAGATTGAAGTATGAGTCACATTTTGAGCTGTATATCTTGATGCATTGGCATTTGCAATAAATGGGCTGTAAATTTGGTTCTAAGCTTCCTAGAAGCCAAAACAAAGAGAGAAACAGGTTTTCTTGAAAGCCTAGAAAATGAAGAGTTAATTGTATATGATTTTTAACATATGATTTATATTTATGAATAGAGATTATTTATAACCATTCCAGTTACTTAAGATCTGTGGCTCAATTTTTTTTTGCCTTCAAAACATCTTTGCTGTTTCAGTTGTGACTTCCTTATTTAGGGTGAGTTCTGCCTCCCTGCCCCTCTGGGAAAAGAAAGATTTCCCCAATTTTAAGACCTATTTTGTTTGTTTCCATAGTCACTGAGAATATACACACATACATATGCACATACATGAATACACAAAGCTTTTGACAATATTGAGATAAACATCTTATGTACATCAATTACATTCAAAATAATTAGTTTTTAAGAGCATAGTCTCTTTACAGAAATCATAATTATTGAAAAATGTTTTAGCCCTTCACTAAACAGTGCCAGACCTTTGGCTTAAATAGTAATTATTAAGGCAGGTTTGGCGGAGTATGTGAATCATCAAAATCAGTGAATTATAGAGTGGGTTTGTTCTCAAAACTGGTAATTGGCAACCTGTAAATTAATAAATTATTCTTATTTCAAATAACTCTATACCCAAAGGACAAAACAGAAATGAATTTCATTAACTAGTAAAGATAAGGCTCATAAATCTTTTGTAATTTCTTCTGGGAATGAGTATTTTTGTCAGATTTTATATGTTTATCTCCTATTATTAAAATTCAAAGCTTAAGATGTAAGGTCTCAAAATAATCTAGGAGAGAAGTCGTTAAACTTTTGAAGGGCATAGAGAGAACTTATCTTAGCCTTTGGACTATTGTCTATGAAAGTCTTCATCACAGGAGGAAGGACTGGGAGAGTCTTCAATGGAGGGTGAACTAAGCTTGAATTGAGGAGGGCAGGAAATCACAGCTAGCTCTCAATCAAGCTTCCTACTCTCTGAACTAATGCTTCTATGTTCATCAAACTCCACCCTCTATTTCCACCACTAGCACTCAATCCCAAAGGGCTAAAATCCAACCTTAAATCTTCCTAGCCAAATCAGTCATGGACTGATAATGGAGAGAAAGAAAGTTCCCCAATCTACAAAGTTTGAGAATCCTAGATTCTAATAGCGTCGGAGGTAAAATATGCATTTGCACATTAATGATAGAAATCTTTGGTAATATTTTTCTGTGCTTTCCAATATATTTCTTGACCAGCCTTGGGAATAAATTCACTAATATAAGATTAAATCCAGTTTTCAATTTGGAAAAAAAAAGAAGAAAATAAAAACTCTGAATGCAGAAAATAAAACCAAACAACAAATACAGCTAAAATGAGGCCAAATTCAGATATGTCTCTAAACTTCTTTGGAATCATGATACTTGCAAAACAACCCTGGGAAATACACATGCTTTTTAGAAGAAAGGGAGCCACCATTGGTAGTGGATTAAGTTAGATGAACTTTAATCTCTGTTTCAAATTTGTAATTCTATGATTCTTTGGGCAATGTATTCCTTTGGACTAAACTCAGGAAGTGATGTGGACTAAAGTTTATTTAACAAATAAATTCCTATGAAAGGGATAATTTGGGGAATCCAGTTTCCTAGACTCAACAATGATACAAAATGTGTTTATGTTAGTTACAATGAGAGAATTTCCTCAATTGCCACAATTGTATAGGAAGATGTATTTTTCTTTTAGAAAAAGAACAGAAAGTTCAACTGAGGGTTTTAGTCACAACCAAAACAGATTATTTGGATATGATTCTGTTTCTAATTGACCTTATTTTTATCTTCCAAATATACCATTATAAGTTTTCCAATATGTGATTCAGAAGGGAGAAAGTATTTATCATTTGGAAAAAATCAGGCAACTTCCAGATGATTCCCCCAAACCAGAGTAGCTCTGCCGTTTTTTTAAAACACCAATTTGAGTCTTAAGAAATGTATTAATATCTCAACGAAATGCAGCCTCTCTGGGACAGCTGTTAGGATTGTTAAACTGCCTGTTGTCAGAAGAAACTGAAGTTTCTTAAGAATAGAGCAATTTATTTGAAAAGATGTATAGCAGGAAGTGACATCATTAATGGAAAAGGACACTTTATCTCACAGATTTACTGATTACTGCAGGAAAACTATCCACACTTATGAGGGGATGTTGGGGTGCTGAGGGTGGAACTACTTCCACATTGATTAGTAATTTTTTTTTCAAATATGGACATCAGGACTTTACTGCTACCAAGATTTCAACTAATGGAAGAAGTTAAACCTGAGCCACTATGGCAACTGGTTATTAGCCCATTGAATGTTACTTTCAGTTGATTAATGTCTAATGGCCAAATAGCAAAGACAGTATAGCCCCACCCTTGCCTCACCATCTGACCACAACTTAGGGCACTTGTAAATACCCAAGGCACCAAAGTCTGGTGTTGCAGCCAGTGCTGAAAACAGTAGAAACATTAAAACGTTTTCTTGTGTTGCTCATCATTGCTTGATCACAGCTGGGTGGGTCGCCACAGTTGCTCTTGGGTGGCAAGAAAGAGCTAGTGTAGGTTTCTGAGAGTGTCTCTGGGACATTCGTGAGATATCCACAATAAAGTCTTCACCGTCCAACCTGCTTTGGAGACTTTCAGGCTCCAATACAATGCCCCTGGTTATCAGAGATGGGGAAGAGCCTGTGATTGGTGAGTGCTTTATCTCAGGCATGGGAGTAGACACCCAGTTTTTAGAGTAGCCATACTTACTTTAAAACAAATGGAAACCATTTTGTCAATTCCTGTGTATTCTATGTACCCAACTTCCAACCTCCATCCCATTTGAATTCCCCAGAAACCAACTGTAAAATAGTAAACAAAACTTACCAATAAGAGTATAAAGAGGTACTAAGATATAGCTTAAACCATAAATGATATGATCCAATGTTTACAGCCCTGAGTCCACTTTAGAATAACTTGAGAATCCATAACAAAATTCCGATGCCCAGAAACTTACTTGACATGTCTTGTATATTTTGTCTCCCTTAATCTGGTGTGGTGTCCAGATAACAGTGTTCTGAAAAGTATTCTGGGTGATTTTAATGGCAGCAGAGAAAAAAAAAAATAGACCCCAACTGAAATAAAAAAGCTTTGTATGTACAGCTAAATGGAAGGAAAAGCCAAAAGGATCCACAGTCCCTCTCCTTTAATCTCTCTTACATGGTAATGTATCAGTAAGTTATAATATGAACTCTGATTCAGGCAGCAGGCAGCTAGAATAACAAAAGGAAAAGTTATCGAAAGACAATTATAGACAAAATGCCATCTGTGTAGTGGCCTGTGCCTGGGTTTCCGCATTAGCCAGGTAAGATCATGTCCCAGGTGCTAGAGGCCAACAGCCATTAGGGCATAACTAACACAAGAGCCTAGAACATTCCACATTCCCCCTTCTTAGGTATGAAAGAAATATCTATTAGATGGATGAATTTGTGAATTCATGGGTGAACGAATGAATGGGCCTGATGAATCTACAGGCATTTATCTGTTCCTATGGGATATGCCCAGGACTAGGCCAGGGCCTGAGGCAGGAGATTAGAAGAAGAGAATTTCTGCCATTGGGGAACTCATGGGCTAAGTGAACAGACATCAATCAATTGATGAGAAGCTTTGAAAGAATTGAAAGGTTAAAATATCATTAACTTTGCAGGGCTGGGTAATCATCACAGAGAAGGAAAGAAAAGAAAATGCCATTATTAGAGAAATAGGAATGAATAAAAATGAAACTATTACATATAAAAAACTGTGGCAAGCAGTTAAAGTGGCATTTAAAGAGAAATTTAGATTCTTCCTAGATTTCTTACAAAAAGAAAAATTTTTGAAATTAATGAACTAAGCATTCAATGAAAAAAGAAATTTAAAAAAATTTAAAAAGTAAATACAAAATAAAGCTAAAGGAAAAACAATAAACATAAAAGCAAAAAAAAGGATTGAAATATATATATATATACACATGTATATATATATACAATCAATAAAACCATAAACAGTTTCATAGGTAAATTAAAAATAAACAATACTGATTAAGGCAAAACAGGAAGAATTCATAAATAACTATTATAAGGAATGAAGAAGAATAAATAACAATAGATCAAGAGAAGGTGGAAAAATCTCAGAACTTTATAGCAATAAATTTTTTTTAAAGTTAGATAAAATTGGAAATACAGAAAAAATAAACTTCCAATATTGAATAAGGAAGAAAAAGGAAATCTTTTAGAATCTTTTATATTAAAGACAATAAATTCATAATAAGTTTTTTAAAAGTTTAGTATAAAATTTTGAAGCTGCTAGACCAAGCATTTTCAACCATTGAAATACAGTGTGTCTTCAAGGAAAATATAGTCCTTCTGCTTTATAAACTGCCTTAGAAAATAGAACTGCCTGCTCGGAGAGGTCCCCAGGAACCGAACCCGGGGCATCCCATGTGGTACCCCAGCGCGCTCTTTATCCACTGAGCTATCTAGCCGGGCCCTCAAACTAATTAGAAAACAGAAAGAAGCGATATACTTGCAATTCATAGGATGTGGTATAGAGTTCAGAGCTTAAGGGTCAAAATACATGAGAAAATTTACAAATGTACTAGAAATGAGTGAAATGAAAATAACACAATGTTTAAATACATTTAAAGTTGTTTTTAAATTTTTATTTTTAAAAAAGCTTTAGATGACATAAATGTTACATAAAAAATATAGAGGATTCCCATATGCCCCACTCCCTCCCCCTCCCACACTTTCCTACATTAACAACATCCTTCATTAGTGTGGTACATTTGTTACAATTGATGAACACATATTGAAGCAGTGCTACTAACTGTGGACTACAGTTTGCATTATAGTTTACATTCTATCTCCAACACTTTTGTAGGTTATGACAACATATATAATGGCCTGTATCTGTCATTGCAGTGTCATGCAGGACAATTCCAATGTCCCCAAAATCCCCCATATTACACCTATTCTTCCCTCTCCCTTCCCTCAAAACCTCTGGTGGCCACTGCCTTTATATCAATGATAAAAATTCTTGCATTGTTAGAATAATAATAAGTCTACTTTAGTCCATTGTTGATTCCCCAATCTTGAGGATTTTGGGATGGTGATGCCCACTCTGTGTCTAACTGAGAAAGGACTTAGGTCCCATGGAGCAGATGGATGGAACTATCTTGTTTGCAGTTGCAGACACTCTCTGTTCCTTGGGATGGGCATTGTCCATCATCATCTCCTCGTTAGTTGTCTTGGGTGAGTCCAATGAACTGGAGAGTAGATGTTGCAAGTCCGCTGAGATTCAGAGCTCAACTGGCACATGAACGGACCAAAGATTTGTCTCTGGGACATATATTTAACAAGTATAGTGCTAATTAACATTTTACTCCCACCTGAATGGAAAAAAGAGTTCAGAGAGAATGACAAATCCAGATTTATCCAGGCAGTGAGGAGAGGGATCTTATATACTGTGCTGTTTGAGATGATACAACCACTTTGAGAAACAATTTGGCAGTTGCGGAAAACTGAAAATAGACATCTCTTAGAGCTGAGCAGTTTGGTTTCTAAGTATGTGTGTTAGAAAATTCTGGAACACATGTACAAGCAGTTATGTGCAAAGATGACTTTTAATAGGAAAAAAATACTATAATTTTGGCCTGAGGTAAAGGAAGGGAAATGAGAGTCAACTGTGGGGCAAAAGTACAAAATACTAAAAACTATATCCATCTATATTTCTATATCTACAGCTAGAGCTATATTCCGATGTGACTGGATCCCCCAGAAGTGTGGTTTTAAAAATTGAAAAATTAATAGTTGATATTAAAACAATATAGTAGTTATAATTTACGTGAATTAAACCACAAAAAACCCTATGTATTAGAGTTACATATGCATTTGAATATAAAAAAATAGATTAGAAATAAATATACTAACATTTTAATAATGATGAGTTGCGAGAATGAAGAGGGAGAAAAAAAAATGGGGCTGGTATAGGGAAGAAATGTGTGTGTGTGACACTCCATTCCTGTACATTAGAGGAAGATGTGAAATTATGTTTATCATGATTTCTGGTTGGTTTTGTACCTCTTACATTGTTCATAGTTTTTGCATCTTTATAGAAAATTTCTCAGGGACTATAATTTAAAAGAGTATTATAATAATATTTCCATGTCTCTAGATGTTATTTAGAATATGATTTTAGAGATTGCATAGTATTTTATATTATTGATATATTGTAATCATCTAATGGTTCCTCTTTTCATGCCTTTTAAATTTATCACTGATATAAGTAGTGCTGTTAGAAATATTATGTAATGTGAAAATTATTTTTATTTACTTGATATTTTCATACACAGGGTATTGTGTTTAAGATTGTTAGTATAATTTTATTTTCTATCATCTTATTTTAGTGCTTATAGGTTTTGCTTTATATAGTTTGATATTACATTATTTGGCACATAAAATTTCATAACTATTTTATCAGCACTGTGAATTGTATTTGTTTTTTATATAAAATAGCCAGCATTTTCTCTCTGTAATGTTTTAATTACCCTTAATTGCATTGTACCTGATTTAAGTATAATTACTGCTGCTTTCTTTTTGCTCGCAAATAATTTTAAACTTTCCAGGAACAGATAATTTCTAAATTATATAAATTATTTTTACCATACAAAATGGGCTTTCCAATTAATTTAATGAAGCTGATATAATTCTGATTTAAACACTGACAGAAAAGGAAAACAATGGTACTTTAGTTTCTGAAAATACAAGAAAAAAATATCCTATTAGAAAATGTGAAAAGGCGTATGCTGAAAAGAGGAAACCTATTATTTAATAACAAAAATTACAAAAAGTACTACTAGTAAAGTTGGAATTGAAAGATAAATAATTAATCAAACATATGATTTCCTCAAACCAATGGCCAACATAATACTTAAAGCTGAAACATAGTCTTTCCTATTATTAAGATAATGAAAAAGAAAATAACACCAAGCATCACAATTCTTTTTAAGATTTTTCTCCTATCAAAATTCTATTCAATTAATTAACAGAAATTATTAATTATTATGAATAGCAAACATAGAGGCACAATTACCATTATTTTCAGCTGATGATGTCTAAATAAAATCCATTTTTTCCAACTGATTAACCAATATCTTAATTATAGTACATTCTCAAGAGATTCTTAATGTGCTTTTGCCTAATAGTAAGTTATATATGGTTTACAGGATTCAAATTTAATCCCATTGCATTGAATTTATACATAGTTTCAGAGATAATATATATCATTTAGTTAGGTCTTCCCATAAAGGACTAATGTAGTCTCTACAGATATTTTGGTGGTTTTGGTTTTTTTTCACATCATGCAAGCATTCATTAGACATTCATTGAACACATAATATATGTCTGACAATGGGAATATAATTATAAACAACTAATGTTGAATAATTTTCTTCAATCTTGAGCATTCATGCTTCACAATATGTTCAAGTATTTTGTAGAGTTTTTTAGTTTCTTTCTATGCATTTGTATGCATGCCTATATTT
Source organism: Chaetophractus vellerosus (assembly GCA_004027955.1). NCBI lineage: Eukaryota > Metazoa > Chordata > Mammalia > Cingulata > Chlamyphoridae > Chaetophractus > Chaetophractus vellerosus. The sequence continues at coordinate 746 of PVKH010025654.1, read as the reverse complement.
GTTTTGTTTCTTGTAAATGTTTTTTCCAATTTGAAATTTCTCACCGGTTATTACTTGGAAATCAGGAAAAAAAAACTGATTTCTGTATAATTACATAATATCAAAAAGTTTCTTGAATTTTTAGTTTTAAGGACTTTGTGGCTGATATTTTTTTTTTAATCTAAGAAAATGTACTTATTTTTCAAAGGAATTACAGTCATAATTTCACTACAAATATTTATATTTTTCTTATATTATTGCGTTATTTAGAATCTCAAAATCATAGTTGGATATTGATATCCATACTTTAACTGCAATTTTTTATATGTTTTAGATTATATGGTGGCTATTTAAGTATCTTTCATCAATTTAGAGATTTTTATATATTTCTATTTTACTAAGAAATATTTTGCTAGACTGTTTTTTGGTTCTTGTTTCCCAGAAGTAGTTTCTACCCTTTATCCAGTGTCTTTTCATCAGATATCAAACTATCCATATGGCTTTTTAATTATATCTTAATGCACTGAATTAACATTAACCTATTTCCTAGTATTGAATATATTTACAAACTTGTATACTGTTTTTGGCTTTAATTATTAGTACCTTCAGCATATTACAATAAAAAAACAATCATCAAGGTACTTACTACAATTTGAATTTAACACATACTGATGTTTGCAACCTTTTTTCTTTGTGTTGTAGGTATGTATTCACTTTATTTATTTTTTCCAAACATTTTAAAAAGTTTTATTTATTTATTTATTTAT
>PVKH010025653.1:0-13378 GCA_004027955.1 Chaetophractus vellerosus | reverse complement strand
CTTTATTTTAGGATTTTTTTTTTTTTTACATATCCGCCCCCTTTCTGCTTGTTCTTGCTGTGTTCATTTTTGCGTTCTTCTGTGTCTGCTTTGTCTTCCCCCGTTGCGGCGAAAGCCGAGTCAGCTCACCGGAGAGCGGCAGCCTTGCCCAGGCGCGGGCAGCTTGCCCCGCTGGCGGGCAGCTCCATTCTGCTCGTGGGCGACTTGCCTTGCCCGTGGCAGCTTTGCCCTGCCCGTGGCGGCTTTTTGCCCTGCCCACAGAGGCTCTGTCCCGCCCACGGTGGCTTGCCCCCTCAAGGCGGTCTGCCCTGCTCGGAGAGGCCCTCGGGAACCGAACCCGGGGCCTCCCATGTGGTGTACCGGCACCCTATCCACTGGGCTACAGCCAGCCCCCAAGGATTTTTTTTTTAAATTAGAGAACTTTCAGGTTTACAGAATAATCATGCATAAAATATAGGATTCTCATACAACACCCCACCAGCAACAACTTGCATTGGTGTGGAACATTTGTTGTAATTGATGATAGTATATTTTTATAATTGTATTGTTAATTAAAGTCCATGATTTAACTTAGGGTTCACTGTGTAGTATAGTTCCATGGATTTATTTTTAAAATTTTTATTGTTACCATTTATACAATCTAACATTTCCCCTTTTAATAATATTTGGATATATATTTCTGATAATTGAGTTCACAATGTTGTGCCCCCATCTCCACCATACATTTCCATCATTTCAAATAAGAAATCTGTACATTTTAAGACTTAACTTACTATTCGCTATTCCAACCCATACCCTGGCAACCTGTATTTTAGAATCTGACTCTATGAGCTTGCTTATACTAATTGTTTCAAATCAGTGACATCATCCAGTATTAGTCCTTTTGTGTCTGGCTTATTTCACTCAAAATGATGTCATCAAGGTTCATTCATGTTGTCATGTTATCAGGACTTCATTCCATGTTATGACTAACACTCCATTTTATGTATATACCACATTTGTTTATTCATTGATTGATGGACACTTGGGTGGCGTCTGTCTTTTGGCAATTGTGAATAATGCTGCTATGAATATTGGTTTGTGTTAAGTATCTGTTCAAGTCCCTGCTTTCATTTCTTTTGTATATATACCTAGTAGTGAGACTGCCAGGTCATATCATGGTAATTCTATACTTAGCTTTCTGAAGAACTGCCAAACTGTCATCCACAGTGATTCCACAATTTTACACTGCCACCAGCAATGAATGTTTCTATTTCTCTGCATCCTCACCAAAACCTTTTATTTTCCTTTTAAAAAAAAATAGCAGCCATTCTAATGGGTGTGAAATGGCATTTCATTGTGGTTTTTATTTGCATTTCCCTGATGGTTAAAGATGTTGAACATCTTTTCATGGGCTTTTTGCCCATTTTATATCTTTTTTGGAGAGATGTCTATTCAAGTCTTTTGCCTATTTTTTAGTTGGGTTGTTTGTCTTTTTGTTGCTAAGTTGAAGGGTTTCTTTATATATTCTGGATATGAATATATTATTATAATATTATATAATATATGAATATTATATATTATTGGATTTATGGTTTCTAAATAATTTCTCCCATTATGTAGGTTGATGGTTTACTTTCATGATAAAGTTCTTTGAGGAACAAAAGTTTTTAATTTTGATGAAGTCCCATTTATCATTTTTTCTTTCATTGCTTGTGCTTGGGCTGTAAAGTTAAAGAGACCTTTTCCAAACACAAAATATTAAAGAAGCTTCCCTTTCTTGTAGGATTTGATAGTTCTAGCTCTTATATTTAGGACTCTGGTCCATTTTGAGTTGATATTTGTATCTTGTGTGAGGTAGGGCTCCTCCATTTTTAGATATCCAGTTTTCTCAGCATCATTTGTTGAAGAGACTGTTTCCCAATTGAGTGGTCCTTGCCACCTTGTCAAAACCTTGTCAAAAATCAGTTTGCTATAAATGTGAGGGTTGATTTCTGAGCTCTCACTTTGATTCCATTAGTCTGTATGTCTGACCTTGTGCCAGTACCATGCTGCTTTGATTACTGTGGCTTTATAATAGGTTTTAAGATCAGGCAGTATAAGTCTTCCAACTTCATTCTTCTTTTTCAACATGGCTTTAGCTATTTGGGGCCCTTTACACTTCCATATAAATTTGATGATTGGCTTTTCCATTTCTGTAAAGAAAGTTGTTGGAATTTTGATAGGGATTGCTTTGAATCTATAAATTGCTTTGGGTGCTATTGATATCTTAACAAAATTAGGTTTTCCAATCATGTCCAATCCATGAACATAGAATGTCCTTCCATTTATTTTGTTCTTCTTTATTACTTTTAGCAATGTTTTGTAGTTTTCTGGGTACAAGTCCTTTACATTCTTGGTTAGATTTATTCCTAGATATATGATTCTTTGATTCTTTTGGTTGCTATATTGAAAGGTATTGTTTTCTTGATTTCTTCTTCTAATTGTTAACTGCCTGTGTGTAGAAACTAGTGATTTGGGGATGTTGATCTTGTACCCCACCACTTTGCTGAATTCATTTATTAGCTGTAAGAGCTTTGTTGTAGATTTTTCAGGATTTTCTGTATATAAGATCATACTATCTGCAAACAGTGGAAGTTTTACTTCTTCCTTTCCAACTTGGATGCCTTTTATTTCTTTTTTTTTTTAAAGATTTATTTTTTATTTATTATATATCCCCCCCTTTCTGCTTGTTCTTGCTGTGTTCATTTTTGCATTCTTTTGTGTCTGCATGTCTCCCCCCGCTGCGGCGACCCACCAAGTCAGCTTACCACGCGGTGGCCTGCCTGCTTGCGGCGGCTTGCCCTGCCCACGGGGGCTTGCCCTGCCCACGGCGGCTTGCCTTCTCAAGGCAGTCTGCCTACTCGAGGAGGCCCCGGGAACCGAACCCGGGGCCTTCCATGTGGTAAACCGGAGCCCTACCAATTGGGCCACAGCTGGCACCCCCTTTTATTTCTTTATCATACCTAACTGCTCTGGCAAGAACTCCCAGTACAATGTTGAATAACAGATATGACAGTGGACAGTGAGCGTCCTTGTCTTGTTCCTGATCTTAGTGGGAAAGCTTTCAGTATTTCACCATTAAGTAGGATATTAGCTGTGGGTTTTTCATATATGCCCTTTATCATGTTGAAAAGTTTCCTTCTATTGCTAGCATTCTAAGTGTTTTTATCAAGAAAGGGTGCTGTATTTTGTCAAATGCCTTTTCTACATCAATTAAGATGATAGGGTGGTTTTTCTCCTCATTGTTTTAATGTAATGAATTATATTAATTGTTTTCTGATGTTGAGCCAACCATGTGTACCAGTAATAAATCCCACTTGATAATAGTGTATAGTTCTTTTAAATATGCTTTTGGATTCAGTTTGCTAGTTTTTTGTTGAAGATTTTTGCATCTTTATTCATAAGAAATATTAGTCTGTAGTTTTCAATTCTTGTGATAATCTGGTTTTGGTATGAGGGCGATACTGACCTCATAGAATGAGTCACAGAATGTTCCCTCCTCTTCAGTTTTTTGAAAGCGTTGGAGCCTTCTTGGGATGTTTGATATAATTCCCACATGAAGCCATCTGCTCCTGGGCTTTTCTTGGATGGGAGGTTTTTGATGACTGATTTAATCCCTGTACTAGTGTTGAACAGAACCTGGGACCTCCCATGTGGGAGGAGGACACTCAACTGCTTCAACCACATCTGCTCTCTGCTCATTTTGGTTTTTTTGCTCATTGTCTGCTTGTTGTTTTTTTTTTTTTTTTGAGGAGGCACTGGGATCCAAACCCAGGACCACCTACGTGGGAGGCGGGCACTCAACTACTTGAGCCATATCTACTCCCTTCTATTTCTTTTTGAGTCAATGTAGGTTGTTTGCATGTTTCTGGAAATTTGTCCATTTCCTCTAGTTTATCTAGTTTATTGGCAAATAGTTGTTCATAGTATCATTATTTCAGCAGGGCCGGTAGTAATGTCCCGTTTTCATTTCTAATTTTGGTTATTTGCATCCTCTTTCTTTTTTTCTTTGTCAGTCTAGCTAAAGATTTTCGATTTTATTGTTCTTTGTAAAGAACCAACTTTTAGTTTTGTTGCTATTCTCTCTGTTGTTTTTGTTTTCTATTTCATTTTTTTTCTGCTATAATCTTTGTTATTTCCTTCCTTCTGCTTGCTTTGGGTTTAGTTTGCTCTTCTTTTTCTAGTTCTTCTAGTTCTGAGGTTAGGTCTCTGATTTGAAGTCTTTCTTCTTTTTTAATGTAAGCATTTAGAGCTATAAATTTCCTTCTCGGCACTGCCTGCACTGTATCCTATAAGTTTTGGTATATTGTATTTTAATTTTCATTTGCTTCAAGATTTTTCTTAATTTGGCTTCTGATTTCCTCTTTAACCTATTGGTTTGTTTAAGAGTATGTAGCTTTATTTCCACATATTTGTGAATTTTCCATTTCTTCCTCTGTTGTTGATATCTAGCTTCATTCTGTTGTGCTCAGACAATATACATTGTATGATTTCAATATTTTTTAATTTATTGAGACTTATTTTGTGACTCCACATATGGTCTATCCTGGAGAATGATCCATGTGCACTTGATAAAAATGTATATTCTGTTTTTGTTGCGTGAAGTGTTCTATATATATCTGTTAGGACTAGTTGGTTTAAAGTGTCATTCAAGTCTTATACTTCCTTATTGATCTTCTGACTAGATGTTGTATCCATTATTGAGAGTGGCAGATTAAAGTCTTCTACTATTAATGTAGAGCTATCCATTTCTCCCTTCAAATCTGTCAGTATTTGTTCCATATATTTTGGGGCTCAGCTGTTATGAGCATATGTATTGATAATTGTTACATATTCCTGTTGAATTGTTCCTTTTATCAGTATATAATGACCATCTTTGTCCCATGTAACTGTTTTTGACCTAAAGTCTATTTTATCCGCTATTAGTATAGCCATCCCAGTTCTCTCTCTCTCTTTTTCTTTTTTGAGGTACTGGGGGCCAGAGTTTGAATCCAGGATCTCATATGTGGGAAGCTGGTGCTAAACCACTGAGCCACATCAGCTTCCCTGAGTTGGTTTTGTCGTTTGTTTTGCTTGTTTTTGTATTTTCAGGAGACACTGGGAACTGAACTTGGGACCTCCCATGTGGGAGGTGGGTGCTCAACTGCTTGAGCCATATCCACTGCCCCCACCCTGAATTCTCTTAATTACTACTGGTGTGGTATATATTTTTCCATCTGTCTTAATTTTCCCCAGGGCTGCCGATGCAAAGTACCAGAAATTTGTTAGCTTTTATAAAGGGGATTTATTGGGGATAAAAGCTTACAGTTCCGAGGCCATGAAATGTCCAAATCAAGGCCAGCAGAGTTGCGTTTTTCAGGGTCCTGCCACTTGGCGAGGCAAGATGGCTGATGATATCGCCGAGGTGTCTGCCCTCCCCTCCAGGTTCGCCATCTCTTGGAACCCAGCCCCTGGAGCAACAAGGCATAGGTGTATCTCTTTCTGGGCTTCCTCCCTCAGTCTCTCGGGACGTTTCTGCCTTTCTGCACCTGTAGGTGAATCTGGAGTCCTCTCTCACATGGCAGCTTCTTTTTTGTCTCTGTGTGTCTGTCTCTGTGTTTCTGTTATATCAGACCCGGCAAGAGGGCAGAGTCTCAACCTGAATCTTGCCTCACTGATGTAGTCTAATCAAAAGGGTCTCACACCCACAGAATGGATTGATTCAAAAATAAAATCTTTAGGGGCCGGCTATAGCCCAGTGGATAAGGGCGCCGGTACACCACATGGGAGGCCCTGGGTTCGGTTCCTGGGGACCTCTCCAAGCAGGCAGACCACCTGAGAAGGCAAAACCACTGTGGGTGGGGCAGAGCCCCTGCTGGCAGGGCAAAAAGCTGCCACGGGCAGGGCAAAGCCGCCACGGGCAGGGTGAGCCGCCTGCGAACGGAGCAAAAAGCCACCTGGGAACGGAAGCAGACCTGCCCACAAGCGGGGCAAGCCACCTGCGCAGTGAGCTGACTTGGCGCGTCACCGCAGTGTTGGGAGACAAAGCAGACATAGAAGAACACAAAAAATGAACACACAGCAAAAGCAAGCAGGAAGGGGAGGGATATGTAACAAAAAAAAGAAAAGAAAAAGAAAATCTTTATTTTGGGGATTCATAAAAGAACTTCAAACTGCCACATGATCCTTTCACCATTAACCTACTTTTATCTTTGAATTTAATCAGAGTCTCTTGCAGACAGCATATAGGTGGGTCATGCTTTTTTATCCAGTCTCCCAATTTCTGCTGTTTGATTGGAGAATTTAATCCATTTACATTTAAAGTCACTAGTGATAACACTGGACTTTCTTCTGACATTTTGCTATTTTGCCTTTGTAAGTGTTTCCCCTTTTCTCACTCACTTCTGTTAATGCCTGTTTTACAGTAATATTTGGTTTGATACCAAATTAACATCAGTAGCATGCACATATACATTTACTATACCTTTGTGTCCCCCACCGTATTTTGTACTTGTTACCACATATATATTTGTACATTGTACATCAAAAACATGGATTTATCATTACTTTTTATTCATTTGCATTTTAGCACATGTAGGAAGTAGGAAGTGGAGTTACATACCAAAAATACACTACAACAATACTGACATTTATAATTATCCAAATGGTTACCTATAACGCTGGTCTTTATTTCTTAATGCCTCTTTGAACCACTGTCTATTGTCCTTTCCTTTTAGTCTAAAGAACTTTTAGCATTGCTTATAGGGCAGCTCTAGTGGTGATTAAGTCCCTCAGCTTTTCTTTATCGGAGAATGTGTTAATTTCTCTCACATTTTCTAATGAAAGTCCTGCCAGATATAAAATTCCTGACTGGTGGTGGTTTTCTTTCAGCACTTTTAAGTATTTCAACCCACGTTCTTCTTGTCTCTCATGAGAATTTGGCACTCAATCTAACAGGGTCTCTCTTTTATGTAACATGTTGCTTTTCTCTTCTAGCTTTTCAGAACTCCCTTTTCTTTGCATTTGATAGTGTGCTTTGCATTTGATAGTGTGATCAATATGCAATAGAATGTATTTATCTTCATGTTTATCCTCTGAGCTTCTTGGATATATATATTCATGATTTTTGCTAATTTTGGGAAGTTCTCTTTCATTTTTTCTTTGAATATTCCTTCTGCCCCTTTCTTTCATTTTTCTCCTTCTGGGATTCTCATAATGCATATTTACTGTAATTTATTAGCCTCTTCCTTCTGCTCTACCCTGGATGCTGTACAGTGTTCTTCTTGCCTCCAGAGTCTGAAAGTAGTTGTTTAAGAGAGCTCCTGCCTGTTTTATAGATGTTTTGGTGGAAGGATTGAGTCCTGGAGCTGCCTACTCTGCCATCTTCCCACAATCTCCCTTGCCAATCTCAATATACTTTTTGTACTGAAAGTATTATATCATAATTAATTTTTCTGTTTATTCATTTGTGTACAGTGCTACATAAAAGTAGTTTTATTAAACTGCTGTTGATTGTGACTCCTAGATCTTTTTATTTTATTTTTTTGACACTTGCTCTGACATAAATTTTTCTGCAGCCAGTTCTTAATATTGACATATGGATTGTTCTCCAAATTAACTATGTGTAGCAAAATTTTCATCAGAATTTGTTTTAGTTATCCAGGATGGTCCAAAGTCAACCTTTGTCACCAATAGTTTTACAGTGAGTGAAAATTAAGTAATTTTATTGTTAGATTATACAGAATAAGAAGCAGAGATTAAAATTACAGCATGAATTTTAAAGTAAACATATTTAATTATTTACCTTTTGTACTACTTTGTTTACAACTTATATAGCCATGAACTAACACAGATTCTGATATGAAAGTCTGACAGATTTCTTTCAAAATATGTATCATGGGGAAGCAGCTGTGGCTTAATTGGTTGGACTCCCGTTTACCATATGAGAGGCCCCGGGTTCAATTCCCGGGGCCTCCTGGTGAGGACAAGCCAGCCCACGTGGCACCGTGAGCTGGTGGCCCTCACAGCACAGTGAGCTGGCGCAGCAAGATGACACAACAAAGGAGGCAAGCAGACAAAGAAAAACGCAAAGCAAAATGGACACACTGAGCACAAGCCACAAAGGGGGATAAATAAATAAAAATAAATCTTAAAGAAGAAACTATGTATGATGATACCATGCTTAAAGCTTTTATTTGAATTTTTGTTGTCTTAATTATTTCTCAATTTTTCCTTTTTTTCATTAAACAACAAAACAAACCATTTTTTCTCATTAGTATAACTTACCATGAATGCTTTAGAAACAATCTCTCTTAATAAATTTAGAGTTGCTGAGCTTAATGCATTTCAAATTATTACTAGATGACTATAAATAAATTCTAAACCCAGTTAGTAATTACTTTATTATATAACATGGTTTTATATAGAAACAACTTGACTTCCTGAAATTTCCTTGGTACTAAAAGGATTAAGAAGTTTTATCTGTTCCTCAAAACAGACAGGACTGGTTTTTGAAACAAACACTTGTTTTTTCGGCAAGATATTTCTCAATATTATTTTTGAAAAGTAGTTTTAAAAACAAAGTAAGCAATGCAAAAATCTCTTTTTGCAGCACAAAAATGGATCAGTGGAGTTAGAACTCAAATTCTTCTTTATGCCTATAATAGAATTAACATTGCTATAATTTTTTGTATGTGGAAGAAGAATTTCAGGAAGGTTTTAATGTCTAAATAGTTTGTGGAAGAGAAATTAACTTTGTGAGACATTTTCATTTGTTTCCCAAAAAGCAGTCATAATTCAGTACTAATACATAGTAGCGTGCTGGAACAATGCAATATATTTCTATCTGTCTGTCTGTCTGTCTGCCTACTCTCTATCCATCCATCCATCCATTTATCTTACAGCATCATCTACGTCATCATCTATATCATTGTTTAGATTCCTGTCTGTTACTGTTACAAATAAACTAAAAAAACAAAAAATACAGTGGTGTATAACCATTAAGTTTTCTTTAAAGTGGATTTTGTTTAATTTCTTTTATTTACCTATAATACCCATATTTATATTTCTAAAAATTTTAAATTATGTCTGTTTTTACTGTATGTGTACTTTAGCCTTATTATTATTATTCTATTTTAATGCAGATATTCTGGTTCAGGAATTTGTAAAATTTGGATCACTAGATACATATCTGAAAAAGAATAAAAATTCAATAAATATTTTATGGAAACTTGAAGTGGCTAAACAGTTGGCATGGGCCATGCATTTTCTAGTAAGTAATTAGTACATTCTTTTATCAAAAACTTACTGTTGTATCTTATGAAGAAGTGTAATTATCTTAGGCTGGGAATGAGAGGTAAACCTGTAAAGGGATGCTGAGTCATTTAAAATAATGTGTTAGTAGATGAAAGTGATCATTTTAGGCATATGTTTGTTTATTTATATAAAATCACTTTTGAAAGAAAGAGTGTGGTCATCCCATCAGTCTCTTAGAACTGCTAGTGGACAATCTGTAGTTTATATGACTTGGGGTTAGGGAATTTAACCCAAGGCAGAAACGTTGTGCTACCTGTGGATGGTGATAAAGCACTGCTTTTTAAGGTATTTTTAGGCAATTGGACATTATATTCAGTGAGAATGCAGTATTGCTGGAGAAGCAGAATACCGGGGGGTTAGCCAATGATAAGTGGAGTATTCAGACCCCTCAGAGTGTACCTATATCCTGCTCAACAGTCCGCTACCATTGAGAAATGCATACCATTAAAATCTTAGCTTTATAAAGTGAAGTGGCATTGGGTAGTTTTCATTTATTCATTTCATCACTGGTACAGATTATTGAGACTTTAAAATTTTTAAACAGAAAGAATAATGTTGCCATAAAATTTCTTATTTTCTGAAAGCATGCCTCCAAATTAATGCTCCTATATTGTCTTACAAATTTTTATATTTTAAATCCGCTTTGGTGCTTTGAACATATTAAGTGCTCAAATATTTTTGGATTGATATTTGTATGTATCTGTATTTAACTCTAATAGGAAGAGAAAACCCTTATTCATGGGAATGTGTGTGCAAAAAATATTCTACTTATCAGAGAAGAAGACAGGAAGACAGGAAATCCTCCTTTCATCAAACTTAGCGATCCTGGCATTAGTATTACAGTTTTGCCAAAGGACAGTAAGTTCTATAGGCACCGTATTTAAGTTTTAATAAAACTCCTTATTTGGAGAGTATCTTAAAAAGCATGTTGTTAATTTTTTCTCATACTCTATTTTATTGATACATTCTTGATTAATAATAAAATCTAGCTATCATTTTTAGCAATCTAAGTAACAGTTATATCCTAGTTTCTGTCCATTTCTTTATTATAAGCATGCCACCATGTCATCACTGTGAGATGATTTTTTTAAAGCAGTTTTACTCCCCATTTATGCATGAAAGGTAGAATTTTATCCATTTTTAATGTGAAATTTCCTAATATCATTCTTTGAGTCACAAGTTTAGTTTTAAGATTTTCCTTTCCTGTAGACACTAAATAAAAATTTAAGATATATTATTTCCTTTGGGAACTTATCTAGTTTAAATATTCAGCCAATTCTGACTTTTAGAAAACTTTTTAGCTTTCTTTTGTGTTTGTTAATCTTTTATTTAGCACAGTTAGTTAAAAGTAAAAATTTCAGTTTGAGTGGGTTTTTTGTCCAAATAATGATGTAGTTCTATATCATTATTTTAGCTAATTTCTTTAGAATTTGAAATTTAGATTCTAAATTCATCAACTTTTCTGCATTTGATATACAGTATCCTATTTGAGACAATAGTACTTAAAAGTTGATGGCTTGTATGACAGTAAAGACAGCAATAATAGGGCAGAAAATCTTACAGGATCTTAGATCTGGTACTCAAGGAAATTTTACCCATTGGAATGAGAGGTAAGGACTGAGAAAATATATTCTTCTGGTGAAGGAGAAAGGAACCACTCTCTTCTTTACTCTCTTTATTAAACAGTAAAAAATATTCACATTGCTCCCAAAATGTACCAAAATATGGAATAGATTATTCTTCATTTTATTTTTCATTTTTACATATTTATTTTTGCCGAAATACCAGAAGGTGTAGTTATATCACCATCTCCTTTCTCAAATATCATCTTTCTGATAGATTCAAAGACCAAAGAACCTTTACTTGAGTAATTACGTGATCTGATCAGAACCCACCTGTATCAATTTTGCTCAGAATATCCCAGTATAACTTAGTCATCTGTCTGCCATAGTGATAAATGCCTCTTGGTCCCAGGATTACCATGCTATTGAATTGTTAGAACAGTTCTGAATGATGTAACATTACCTTTATTTTGTATATATTGTAAGTATGTATTGAGAGATAATTCTAGGACAAATTTTATAGGAAATGTTTTTGAATGCAGGACTAATGGGGTATAGAATGGGGTGCCAGTTGAGACAGTGTGCTTTAAAGGACAGTTTAGTGGATCCAGGATTAATTGTACCAGATTTTTATTCTGTCTGTGTCAATTGTGTGACTTTGGCTAAATTACTGAATCTTCATGGGTCTCAATGTTGTCATTGTTAAAGTTAAGGAATTGAATTAGATGATCTCAAAGGTCCCTTCCAGTTTTTAAGCATGCACACAAAAACACACAACAGACAATTTTTTAAAAATACTGAGTATTCAAATAAGTTTGAACATTATTATGGAAGAATGGTTTACTTGTGGGGCTTATTTAACCATATGCTTTTCCTGTCATTTAAAGTTCTTCAGGAGAGAATACCATGGGTGCCACCTGAATGCATTGAAAATCCTAAAAATCTAAGTTTGGCAACAGATAAATGGAATTTTGGTACCACTCTGTGGGAAATTTGCAGTGGAGGAGATAAGCCTCTGAGTGCTTTAGATTCTCAAAGAGTAAGTTTATATAGACTGTGAGGTTAAAATTACTCTTTCTGTGATCCTCAGTATTTCTTTCACATGGTTTAATTTTGGGGGTCAATTTAATTTTCAAAAGAAGGGTGGTATGGCATTGCACAATTCATTCTCAACATGTGGTTTTTTTAATTATAGAAGCTACAATTTTATGAAGATAGGCACCAGCTTCCTGCACCAAAGTGGACAGAATTAGCAAATCTTATAAATAATTGTATGGATTATGAGCCAGATTTTAGACCTTCTTTCAGAGCAATCATAAGAGATCTTAACAGTTTGTTTACTCCAGGTATGTATTGATCAAATGATCTTATTGATTCTCTAGCTATCTTTCTATCTTTCTATCATTGGGGGTTGTGTTTAATGAATCTTTACTAAATTTGTAATCCATCCCAAGAAGTCCCTTGATGTCTTTTAAACCCTCTTAATTTCTCACATGCATAAGACTTTCCATATTTTTTACATATTCTAGTCCCTAGTCTCCTTGATTGAGCAGTCTTTCTATTTTTAGAAAAGCCTTTCTCCTTCAATAACCTAATTTTAGTTTGCCGGTTTATGAGTAGTATACTATATAAATTTATTTGCTTAATTGAAATTTTTAAAGCTGCTCTTTCTGTTTTTCTTTAAATGGTTCCCATATATTTTTAATAATTGATTAATTTTCTAAATATTAGGTGGATTTGTTTTTGTTATCTCTCCCGTTAGAATACGGAGCTAAATACACATGTGTTTGATCCATAGGAGTACTTCTGCTTCAGTACTGTTCAGCATTCTGACCACCAAAGTCAGAATAAAACCTTATTTTATGAGTATTAAAACCATCCATTTTGGAAAGTAACCATTTATCCTTTGCAAAAAAATTTTTGAAAGTCTATCAGATTATGGGTAATAAGTAATGGCTCCCATTGATATCATCTAAACTATTTTTAAATTTCCCCTGAATCATTTAATATTTCAAATTCAGTCTGATTGTTTTAGTCAACTTGAATGCATATCAATTTGATCCAGAGAATGTATTTGCCAGCTCAAGGTGGTAATATTCTTTATTCTTCCAGATTATGAACTATTAACTGAAAATGATATGTTACCAAATATGAGGATAGGTGCCCTAGGGTTTTCCGGTGCCTTTGAAGACAGGGATCCTACACAGTTTGAAGAGAGACACTTGAAATTTCTACAGCAACTTGGCAAGGTAAGCTATCAGAAGTTTTAAAAATAGAGTACAGTTATAGCACATTGTATTTAGAAAAAGACTACAGAGTCTCTAAAGTTCACTTTCCACAAAATATTAATGAGTATTAACAGGCAAAAGGTTTAGTTGTCAGATGTTGTAGAAATTCTGGATTAAACAAATAGTTTTCTTTACTGAAGAATATTTCAGAGCCTTTAGTATGAGACATACATTGAACATCTTTAAGAGAATAGTAAACAAGGCTATTCCCAA
>PVKH010025652.1:0-13366 GCA_004027955.1 Chaetophractus vellerosus | reverse complement strand
CTCGGTTTCCCCTTCCATCACAGGGGCTGCTGCCAGGAGTCAACAAGAGGATGCAGGTGTCACAAGCTGGGCCTTGAGCGCTCAGCACGGAGATGATGCTTGTTATCGTTATGATGAGTCATGGTGTTATAATAAAATGCCAGGGGTCTCCACGCCATCAGGGGCAGCAGCTGACAGGGCTGGACCATGGGGCAGATGTCAAGATGGGAAACCGCCTGCCACAGTCCAGGAGAAGAGCCAGGCCCTGGCCAGAGACCAGAGGCAAGAGCTGCTCAGAGCTGCTCAAATCCTCTGGCCCCAACCACTGGTCCCCACTTGGCCCGTAAGGGCCTTCCGCTCACTGTGGCCTCACGCCACACCAGGCCCTGTGCCAAGAGGTGGGTCCCCACCAGCCTGCTTCACTGATGCAGAAACTGGGACTTCACAGAGAAGAAAGGGTGCTCATCTGCAGTCACACAGTCAGTGGCAAAAGAGGGGAGATGAAACCCAGGTCCATCTGGCTCCGGAGCCCGAGCTCAGGAAGGCTTGAGCTGGAGATGGTGATTCCCAAGGAGGGGCTGTGATGGTTTGAATTTTGTGAATCACAGAAAAGGTTATGTTCTTGAATGAATTCATTCCTGTGGGTGTGGGGCCCTTTGATTGCATTAAATCCAGTTAAGGGACCTTTGATTAGATCATGTGATTAGATCGCTTTAGGGCTTTTAATTGGGCTGTCAGTGAGGCATGATCCAGGTTGGGTCTCTGTCCTTTTGCTGGGTCTTACATAAACTGAGAACACATGGAGAGAAAGGAGAGACACAGAGAAAGGGTGCTCTGCCATTTTGACGCTGCCATGTGAGAGAGAGGACTCCAGCCTTGCCTACAGCTGCAGAAAGACAGAGAGGCTCAAGGAGCCCACAGCTGAGCTTAAAGAGAAAGTAGAGAGAGACTGGCAGACCTGTCATCTTGCCTCATCATGTAGCAGGACTCTGGGATCTGCTAGCAGCCGACCTTTGGTGAGAAAGCATCTCTGATGGTGCCTTGATTTGGACATTTCACGACCTCAGAAATATAAGATTTTACCCCAAATAAAATTCCCTTTTTAAAAGCCAACCCATTTCTGGTATATTTTTATTTATTTTTACTTTATTTACTTATTTCAATTTATCCCCTCTCCCCCAGATGGTTCTCTTCTCTTTCTGCTCATTGTTTGCTTGCTTGCCTTCTCCAGGAGGCACTGGGAACCAAACCCAGGACCTCCCACATGGGAGGTGAATGCCCAACGGCCTGAGACACATCCAGCCCCCCACGGGCTGAGGCACCTGCTGGCTTGTGGCATCTGCTTGTTTAGGCGTCTGCTCATTGCTGCAGGGTGCGCGTGTCTAGCTTTCACTGAGGCGGGTGCTGGCATCTGCTTGTCTTCTTTAGGAAGCACCGGGACCCAAACCCAGGACCTCCTATGTGGTAAGCAGGTGCCCAAGTGGTTGAGCCACATCCGCTTCCTACTTTCGGTATATTACATTGGCAGCCTTTGGCAAACTAAGACAGGAGGCTACCAACTGACCACAGCAAGCACTTGCTGAGTACCTTGTGTGCCAGAGATGGAGGTGGATAAAACTCAGATGCCTGGCCTCAGGGGTGCACAGTCTAGCAGGGGGCCCCTCCCTTATCAGTGCCTCCCCTGGAGAGTCAGGTCCCTAGGCTCTGTGTTTCCCTGGACACCTTGTGCCCTTCTTGCTTTTAGATTTACCAAAATAAGATTTGAATCTTTGCAATTCATTTCATCATGCTGAGCCTCAATTTTCTCATCTGACAAATGGGTGAATGTTCACTCTGACTGGCTCGCCAGTAGGTGAACATGTTTCATCCCTGGAGTAGGACCATGTGAATAGAAGGAGTCCAAGGGCTCTTCAAAGGTGCCCTCAGCAGAGACCCTTAGGGGTGGGGCTGGTGGTGCCTGGGACTGGGACTAGGGGCAGAGCCCCAGACAGCACCACAAACAGGGTTTAGTTCAAATCTTGTGTTCTAGCTCAAATATCTCTGTAAATTATGCATTCTGGTCCATCATATGCGGGTGTTTGTTTTACTCTAAAAATAAAGTTATGAATTATATTGATTTTAATTTCTATATAAATGAAATCGCTTTCTCCAAAAAAAAAAAAAAAATCTTAAGTATAACTGAAGGAAGAGGTACTTTGTCTTCCAGGAATGATAAGAAGAAAAAGAGCTGCCATTTACTGGGCACTTACTGCACACTGGATTCTGGGCTAAGCACTTTGGCATGCATTCATCTCATTTATGCCCAAATGATGCTATGAGACAAGGACTTTGATTGCCCCATCATATAGATGAAGATGCTGAGGCTTTGAGAGGAGAAGGCACTTGCCCAATAACCAAAGTTAGTCTGCAGTAGAGCTGGGACAGACCAGGGTCTGTGTGATGCCAGAACTTGTTGGGAAAGTGCAGTATTTAAAACATCACACAAATGCACTTTGGGAGTTAAGCTCCTTTATACCTGCCTGGGTCCTGGGCTGGGGCATGTGGTCCCTTCAAAGAGGTACTGAACCTTCCGCTTCTCTGATGCCACAACAAAGCACCACTGGTGCTGGGAAGCAAAGGCCCTAGATATTTGTTGATCTATTAATGACTTGCTTGACTGAGTGACACAGACCGAGTCACATTGATATAGGCTCAGATTCCAGCTCTATCACATTCCTGCTGTGTGACATTGGTCTAGCCAGGTAACCTCTCTGAGCCTTGGTTTCCTCATCAGTAAACTGAGGATGAAATAGCTACTACACATTTTCAAAATATTAACAGCGGTGGCCTCAGAGAAGTGGGATGAGGAACATTTTTGTTCTCATCTTTGTGATTGCCTATATTTTCCACATTCTGCCTTCCCCCAATGACTGTGAGCTCCCCAAGGGCAGGATCTGTATTGTCCAGAGTTGCAGCCATATCCCCAGCATCTGGCACATAGCAGGTGCTCAGTGTGTTTTATTCTTAAAGTGTGTGTTGTGATTATTTTATGTGTGTAGGTTGGAAGGTAGACATGACTACTTTTATTTTCTAAAACTCTAACTCATTCCTGGCTAATAAATGGACTTTACCCCAACACCCTCTCTCTCTCTCTCTCTCTCTCTCACACACACACACACACACACACACACGAACAAAGACAAAATAAGATCTCAAGAACCCCAATGGCTCAAGCCATCTCTACTGCCAGGCTCTAAATCTTCCATAAGAGTGAGTCCTGAAGGGGTGAGCCACATCTTCTGCCTCCTTCAAGATCTTGGGAAAGGTTGGCATGCAAGATATTCTCCAAGAATCCTGGTGGAGAACCTCTCAAATATTTCAGATATCAAGGATTTGGTTTAGCCCAATTTCCCAAGCATTTTTTGCATGCCTGCCAAGGTCAGATGCTGTGAGAGTCTCCGAAGCAACTCATTTGGTCAACAACAGTCACTGTCACACCCCATGTGACCTTGGACAACTGAACTAACCTCTCTGAGCCTCTCTGGCAATACCTTCCTCACAGGGTGATTAGAAGGAACAATGGGATTTTTTCATCTAACAATCAATTACTGAGCACTCCCAAAGGGCCAGGCCCTGAGCTGGGCTCTGGGAATAGGGCACACAAGTCCCTGTCCTTCAGGGGTCCTGATGGAAGGGGAGATGGACATTATGCAAACAACCGACTAATCTGTTGTAGTAAGTGTTAATGAGGGCAAGTTCAGGGTGTGAAACAAGTGAACAGTGGGGACTGATCTAGCCTGAGGGGTCTGGGAGCACTGCCTGGGGGAAAGCCATGGACGCTGGCACATGAAAGGCAAGGAGGAAGGAAGAAGAGTTGTCCAGGAGGAGGGGGCCGTATGCCCAAAGTTCAGGGACAAAACAGAGTCCAGTGGGTTCAAGGAACCAAAGAAACCACATCTTGCTAGAACAAAGCGTTAGCCAGAGGAACCGTGGTTGTGGCAGAGGGAGCACAGTGAGTGCCCCAAAATATTAACAATTGTCACTGCTGCTAGTGTCATTGCACCCAAAGGCGAGGCAGGGTGAGCAGCGCCAATCCTCCGGGCCCCGGGAAGGGAGGGTGCTGTAGACAGCCTTCCTCCTTCCCACTGGATCGTGGAGCATGTGGCATCTGCTTTTCTCCCTCCCCTCTCCCCTTCCCCCCTCCACACCTCCCAGAGGGGGTGGGAGACTTGGGCTGGTTTCCATCACAGCTCAGGCAGAAGCCAGATCAGTCAGAGCCCCTAATGTCACAACCAATAGGGCAAGGAAACCTCCAAATGGGAGCAGAAAGGGGCCACTGAGAGACCCCCAAGACAAGGCAGAGGAGAGAGGTGAACAGAGGGACCACCCAGGAAAGGATTTTGGAAACCCGACACCCCCCCCCCCCCTGCCAGGGAGCGACTGACAGACACAGACTTAGCAGGGGCTGTACCTGGGGAAGGGCCAGGGCGCCGCCTCCCACCCACCCCTCCCTCTACCTCTGGCAGACATGGCTTCACCTGGAAGCCCTCCCCTTCCTGCTCAGGATGCGGCAAATCCTCTCCTGAGGCCAAATGGCCGCCCTATGCTGAGAGCCCGTCCCGGAGGGAGCCGCACTGGGGCAGAACGACTCCAGGAGGGGCCCCGCAGGATACTGGGGCTCGAATTCCAGGGCATCTGGCCAGGTAAGGGTGGAGTGGGGGCTGGAGCCCCGGGCAGCCCCAGGGCCTGTAGCAGGCAGCAATCCCAGCTCCAGCCCTGGCCCTTTAAGAGCCGAGGGCAGAGGCATAGAAGTGACTCATCAAGGTCCTTGTCATGGTCCTCGGGGAGCAAGAGGACCCCGGCTCTGGTGCCGGGGGTGGGGGGGGGATCCGCCAGGGACTCGGAGGAGTAATGGGACGTGGAGAGGCACAGCTTCATGCCCATCGCACCCTCCCCGGAGGCTGAATGACCTTGACCGTGATGCCTGCTGGTGCCTCCATGTGCCAAAGTGGGGTGCCCCCATCTCCCCTGAGTGTGCCTTGTGGCCTCACATCACTCACCTGTTTCCCAAGACCAACCCACAGCAGTGCCACCCCTCCAGGTGGGGACCCCTTCCCTGCCCGGTCCCCTGGGCCCTAAGGAGCTAACCCACTGCGCCTGCTGCTCATAAGGAGCTAACCCACTGCGCCTGCTGCTCACACACAGCCCACGAAGCAGGACTACAAGTACTCCACTTTGCAGATGAGGAAACCACAGCGCAGAGAGCCAAGGAACTTGCCCAGGGCCACACGGAGACGAGATTCAAACTGGATCACTTTCTGGTCACCTAGCTCAGCTGCACACTCAGCCTCCAGTGCTCATCTCCCTCCTAAACACCCCTTACCCTTGAGGCTGGAGGTGGGGCACAGCACATAACAATCCACCAGGCACACCCACCTTGCCTCCCCCTCTAGGCTTACAGGCCCCTCTACCCTCCGGCCACCACACATTTTCCAGGGCCTCAGAGTTGCCACGCTCTGATGCCTCTAGACCCGGAACATGCAGTTCTTTCTGCCTGGAACACTCTCAACATCCCACACACAAATCCCTCCAAACCTCTTTGTGCTTTCTCAACTCCTACTCCTCCCTCAGGTAGGGTTGCCAAATTTGGCAAATAAAAATATGGGATATCTATTTAGATTTGAATTTCAGATAAACAACGAATAATTTTTTTAGTATAATATGTCTGGCAACCCTACCCTCAGGTCTCAACTGAAGTATCACTTCCTCCAAGAAGTCCTCCCAGATACACTCCAGGCTGAGCTGGTCCCCCCTGCTGTGTACTCCCATTGCATTTTGCAATGCTCTGTCCTGAAGCTTATTCTGGTCTAGCAGCTGCTTCCCCACCAAACTGAATGCCAAGAGGGCCAGAAATCTATCCATCCAAAGTCTGCATGTCCCCAGTGCCCACAGAACCTGGCAGGGCCTGGCAGCTGTTCCATAAATGCTTTTTGAATGAGGAAGTGAGAGAAATGAAGGCAAACGAGAGAGCCCCACAGCCAGCCTTGCCTCACGCAGGCACCCAGGGCCTCCAGCCCTTCTTCCCCAGCTGGCTGGGTCTCCTTCTCCATGATTCTTGCCAGAACATTTCACAAAGCCACCCCCAGTTCCAATGAGCGGGAGTGAGAATATGTGAATTGAGGCAAGGGCAGCTAAGCAGGTTCTTCTCGTTTATTTTGACGGCTGCCGTTAGTTTTAATTAAGATCATGTTCCGCTCGGGCCCAGCAAAGGCCTCGTCACAGGCAGTCTGGAAACAATAATTGCCTGGTGTGGCCGTGTGGGCTGCTGAGCCATAGAAGAAGGCCTGACTGTGGGGGCTGAGGGGCAGGAGACCAGTGAGCACAGGCTTTGAGCTCTGTAGAGGTCCTCGTTTGCCCAGCACACACACCCCCCATATACTTTTGAACAAAAGGAAAGCATTCATTTTTTTTCCCCCACAGTGCCCAAAATAGCCCCATCTCCTGCCTTTGAAAAGGAATCTTTTGGTTCCTACAAAGAGGCATAAGGGGCCTGAAAAGAGGGGCCCTGCTTGCTGGCTGGCAGGTGGCGTGGGCCCCTCCTGGTCTCCCTAGCCCCAGGCTCCCAGGGTCAATCCCAGACATGGGCAAATCCCCCAGCCCAGGAGGGAGGAGGGGCCCAGACAGAAACAGAAGGAACAGAAGGCGATGACCCAAGACATATGAGAAGAGACTGATGATTCGTTAGTTCATTCATTTATTTGTTTTTTCTTTTTTCATTCGTTCCAGCAATATTTTCTCAGCCCCTATTATGCACCAGGCTGTTCTAGAAGTTGGGATTCAGCAGTGACAAGACATCCTCATGGGACCCACAGACGAATGGGGAGAGGGAAAATTAAACAAGCCATCACCACCAGGACTGAGAAGTAGCGCTCTCCTGACTGGGCCCGGAGACACCTCCCGTGGAAGTGGCCTTCAGGCTTTGGTGAAAGCAGAGTTGAGGGTGAGGCTGGGTCCAGGGTCAGTGGGATGAGGCACACTGAAGGTCAGAAGACAAGTTGCCTCTGAGCTGCCCCGAAGCACACAGTACATGGATCAATCATTCTACCTTGGAGCAAGCCTGCCAGAAGTTATTATTTTCCCATTTAGGGACTCAGGCGATGAGATTCAAGAGCCTGGGATGTGCCAGGCCCTTTTGCCGACATTTTCCCATTAATTCCATTCACAATCCTGGGAGGCAGGTTTATCATCACCTGCCTATTTTACAGATGAAATTAGGAGGTTCAGATGGAAAAGGGTTTGGCCAAGATCCCAGAGCTAATAAGAAGTGGAGCTGAGATTTGAACCCAGGCCTGGTTGGCCCCTGAGCAGGTTCTCCTGACACTACCCCACCCAGATAAGCTGTGTCAGCTCAACACCCACACTCTATAGAAGAGAAAGCAGAGGCTCAGCGCAGGAAGCCATTGCAGGGCTGGGAAGTGGAGGAGGAGGGCTCTGAACCCAGCTGTGTGCCTCCATCCAGGGCCCTTTCTGTTCCCCAGAGCAGCTATTTGGTCCAAAGAAAAGAAAGAAAAAAAAAAAAAGAGGCCACTTCCTGGCCCCAAAAGGGCAGAGCTGTGGGAAGCCAGCATAGCCATGGCCCTGAGAGAGAGAGTAGCAGCCTGAGCGAAAAACCAAGCCTGAAATAAAAAAGCAGAGCGCTATTTCTGCCTTGGGTTAAATATTCCCCAAAGCCACATTCCTCCCTCCCTCCTCTTCTCCCTCTGCCCCCCTTCGGGGCTGGAATCCAGAGTGGCCTGGATGTCCGGCCAGCTGCCTGCGGACCACATCGCAAGACCCAGAGTGTCAGAGCTGGCAGCTGCCCTGAACCCCTTCCTGGGCACCCCTCAACCAGGCTCCCTCAGCAAGGAGCCACCCCCACCACCACCACCAGCAGCACTGTCAGCACACCTGGGACTGAGGAAAGACGAATCCCATGTCAGAGGGCAGGACGGAAGGGGGGAAATGAGACCCAAAAAGAAGCAGCCAAGGGCCACAGTAAATTGGACCTGGAATCTGGACCCCAGTCTCCCGACTCCCTGACAATGCCCCACCCCCATCAGTTTACCAGTCAGAAGCACAGATGGGTCCCTCCCCAGGTCAGGGGGAGGAGGCAAACCAAAGCAAGGGATGGAAAGGCACTTTGGAAAGCTCAATTCCTGGGGGAAGCCGAGTCCAATCCACCCCAAATTCCCTGCAGGAGGAGAACATCTAGAACCAGCAGGGCCGGGCGTGCACAGGTGAAAGGGTCCTACTCCGCGCTCCCCCAGCCCAACCTCCCATCCAGCCCAGGAATCCCAGCTGCCTGGCCAGTGACCAGGGGCTCAGGGCCTTCCTTCTGCAGGCAGCTCTAAGGGTTACAAGGCTCAGGACGATGGCAGTGCAGGTGGTATGACAGGCAAGAGCATGGCTTTGGCAACACAAAGATCTGAGGCTGAGCCCCAGCTTGGCTGCTGACTGGCTGTGAGGCCTTGAGGATGTCCCTGAACCTGCCTAAGCCTCCTTTCCTTCATCTGTAAAATGGACATTCTAGTCCCTTCCTCCCAGGGCTGTGGCAAGACCCCAAGGCCATAAAATCGGTCCTGGCATGGAGGTAAAGAGGAGTCGTCATTACTGGGATACCCGCCCCCACCCCCACCATCTGAGGGCACCTGGACTCTGGGAACCACCACGGCCGGGCCTAAAGGGACTGAGAAGTGGCGGCCACGGCCTTGGAGCCAGGGAGCCTGCCCAGATCTGCTCGGTCCCAGAGCCAGCAGCTGAGCCCTCAGCTCCTGATGCAGGTTCCCTCCCCAGGGCCCCTCCCCGCTGCACATTTGCATTTACAACCTGCAGAGTTGCCCTCACACACGCCAGCGCGCACATGTGCACATATCCATACCTGCTCACCCACTCCTGCCACACGCCACGACCCCATCACTCACACGCAGAGTGTGCACACGTGAATCGGGCCGGCACACGTGATCCACAGCACTCTCCCCACCTGCACACCGACACCAGGCACCCACGCTTGCTCACGCTCACCCACACGCCTCCATGGCTGCTTCCCAGCCCTCCCCACCCCCAAAACACACACACACACAGCTCCTCAGTACGGCCCAGGGGTTAAGAGTGTGGACTCCAGGCTCAGGCAGGATGGGGCAAAGCCCAGCTCCGCCACACACCAGCTGAGGGGCCTCGGGCCAGCTCCTGTCCCCTCTGAGCCTCAGCTGTAAAACGAGGACCACACAGAGCTCCTGTGAGGAGCGCAGGTGAACACAGAGCACAGGGCCTGGACCACACCTCTCGCTGTGGACTCCTAGGCACTGTTGCTTATGGAGTCTTCATTACCATTGAAGAAGCTAAGACGAGCCACCAAACTCGGTGTCTCTATTATTTCTAACCTCACACACCATTTGTTATAGCAGTATTATTATCCCCAACTCGCAGATGAGGGAAGTGAGGCATCGAGAAACTAAGAACGATGCCTGGGACCAGATGGCCCAAGAGCAGGTCATCAAGACGCCAGAGCCCAAGCACGCTCCACCCCTTGAGACCTCACGTCCTTCCTGTGCTTCTCCATGGAATCACACCATCTGGCAATTGGCACCTTGTACAGAAGGGGAAATGATCCCAGAGAAAACTAGTGACTCTGAAGTCGCTGTCCAGGCTTCTATCTTCCTGGGACTGAGGCCCAGGAAGCTGCTCTCCAGTCCTCCCGGCCCATGTGGATCCAGGATCCCGAAACCCAGCATTCCAAAATGGATCCTCTCTCCCCAACTGGGCGAGCAGGGAGCCTGATGGAGGATGACCCGGCCACCAGCCCAGCTAGGCCAAACGCAGAGACCATCCGTGTTTGCCACCCCCCTCCCCATATGAGCTGAGGGCCTATGACAGCTCAGGGGAGTGCCAAGAATGGCTGTCCCCAGACACCAACAACGGTCAGCTGCCTTCCTGTGAAGCATCTACTGACCACTAACTACGTGCCAGCCCCTGGGTGGGGAGGAGCTCCCAAACCTCCCTATGGGAAAGGCCCTGCTGTCCATCCCATCTCACGTGAGGCACCCAGAGCTTCCGAGAGGTGAAGCTCTTGGCTAGGATCACACAGCCAGAAAATGGCAGAGCTAGCCTTTAAACCCAGGCCTGGCTAACTCCACACTCTCAGCACTGCTGTCCTGCCCTCAGTCACGAATCTGGCCCCAATTGCACGTTAACTGGAAATTTTGCACATTAATTTATGATGTTCTTTGCTTTGGTAAATAGACCACACATGAGATGTGCAAATGGTTTCATCTTGTAATGACAGTAACAAGGATGTGCTTTTTAATTTATACTGTTTCTCTCTTTCCTTACCAGAGAGCTAGAGATATTTAAGACAAGATGAACCATAGCAGAAGAAACTTCAGTGAAGAAAGCAACACATCCCCATCCTCACCCCAATGGCCAATACACAGCACAGTGTGGCAAAGCAGGAGGTGCCTTGAACAGGAGTTGGGAGTCCCAGGCTCCTGCCACATATCTACTACGTGACCTTAGGAGAGATCTTTC
The DNA here is from genome assembly GCA_004027955.1 of Chaetophractus vellerosus. Classification (NCBI taxonomy): domain Eukaryota; kingdom Metazoa; phylum Chordata; class Mammalia; order Cingulata; family Chlamyphoridae; genus Chaetophractus; species Chaetophractus vellerosus. The sequence goes on along the minus strand of PVKH010025652.1, from coordinate 2,845 downwards.
GCCTCCCGGCCTCTCTAAGTCCATTTGAAAATGAGAGCTTTGGACTACATGACCCCCAAAGCCTCTTCCAGCTCAAATATTCTAGGATTCCTTTTAATAGTAATCAAATAAATGGACATTGAAACAGTGAGCTGCCTTTTTTCTTCCCCCCAAAATTGGCAATGATTAAAAAAAAAACAATAATACCTAGTGCTGGCAAGAATGCCATGAAATAGGTGCTCTCATCCACTTATGTTGAAAATGTATATTGGAACATACTTTCTGGAGAGTAATTTTGTAATTTTTACTCAAAAGCCTTTTAAAATATCCCCAACCTTGAACTCCATAACCCCAGTATTGGGACTGTATCTTTAAGAAGAGATATGTGCAAAGAGCAAAGATGCTTATCACACGCTGTTTATCTTGGGGGGGGGGGCAGGGGCAGCCTAACTGTCCAATGGCAAGGAATTTAAATTAAATATACTGCATTCATAGGATGCAGCCATTAAAAACTCATGTTTGGAAGAATAATTAATAATATGGGCAAACATTCACAATTGTTAGGTTTGAAAACATTAGAAAATAAAAAGCATATAATCCCGACTTTATAAGATAATGACACTGATGTACCAAGTCCCATTGAATCTTCTTCCTAAATATACCTGGGATCTATGCCATTCCTACAGATACCCCAGTTCATCACCATGATCACCCCTGGCCTTGATTACCACCCCCTCCTCCAATACATTCTTTGGACTGTAGCCAAGAATGATCTTTCCAAACCCAAATCTAACTGTGTCTCGGGCACCGCCCTTTCATAGCAAACCACTGATGGTGGAAAATGTTAATGCCTTCCCACGGCCTTCAAAGCCCGTGGTGAGGATGGTGACCTGAGCCGGGTCCACCCGGCCAGGAGTATCTCCCACTGCTGCCATCCCCTCCTTGCCCTAAAGGGGCTCAAGCCTGGCCTTGGGAGCAGAGGAAGCTGGGTCCAATCCCAAGGTCTCCACTGGGAGAACTGGCTTTCACCTGACACAGCGAGATGTGAGAACCCTCTGGGATGGGAGTGGGGAATGGGAGGAGCCCAGGCACATTTAACGTGAAGCCCAAGGAAACAGAAAGAGCTGAACAGACCTGTGAGGCAGACGCCCGGCCCTGTGACTGGGGGCGAGTCCCTGCCCCTCTCCCCCCTTGATTTCTCCCTCTGCACAACAATACGGCAGGCTGCAGACCAGCTCCATCTGTCCTGCTCTAGAAGATGGAGGATTTGGGTCCTCAGGACCAGTCACTACCATGGAGGTTTAAAGGGCCCTGCAAACCAAGCACTGTGCTAAGCCCTCCACCTGCCCCGAATCCTCCCCAACTCTGGGGCACCCTATGATGCCCATCTTCCAGAGGGAGGAAGTGAAGCTCGGTGAGAAGGGGCCTGCCCAAGGAAAGGGCCCTCACCCCAAGTCCTCTAAGCCCCACTTCCCTCCTGGAGGCTCTGCTGCCAAATGACCCCCATTCCCTTTCAGACCAGTTCTCTGGACCTCAAAGCACTCTCCCATTTGGTCCATGGATTGGTGGGGTCAGATATGACAGATGAGCAGACTGATACTCAGAAAGAAAGGTGATTTGCCCAAGGTCACAGAGTCTGAGTGAGAATCCAGCCCTACTCTCCCAGGACATTGAGTTCCTTCCTAATAAGAGTTGACATTTCTTACCCAGACGCCTCACCCTGGTGCTAAAAATCTAACCTCTGGCCCTTCCTTCTCCTTGGTGGTTTATTCCTTGCTTAGCTGGGGGTCCTTGCCCTCATGCAGTATCTACCTGACTCCTGCATTTGTCCCAAGGTGGGTGATGGATAGAGCCTCCCTCCCCAAGGTAATGTCTTGTGCTGTGTGGTCAAGCAGAGACGGGTAGGGGGAGCAGTGATCAGAGAATATCCTTATCCTATAGGAAGGGTCCTCCCCACACCATGCATTCCAGGACCAGCCCAAAACCAGAGACCCAAGAGCCCAGATGTTGACACCCAGCATCCCTCAACACCAGGACCCTGACCCTGAGCTAGAGACCCATTCTCTTCACTGGATCACGGAGGTGTTAGCTGCCGGCTGCCCAGACCTCCCACCCGCTCCTTCCCTCCACAAGCCTGCTGCGTGCCAGGCACCATGTGGGCACTAGATAAAAGGAGGAAGAGACTCAAGGTTGACAAGCAAGGTCAAAGCAGAGCCTGGGCTGACCAGGAGCAACCAGGAGGAAGTGATGGACAGAGGGTCCCTGTGGAATACCCGTGAGCATCACCAGGAGAAAATAAGGAGAAAGAAGGAGGGTAGAGGCTGCTGCCTCTTGGGCCAGCTCAGAACATGACAAATAAATTGAGTTCTGTGAGCTTGACTTTTTAGACCACGAGGGCAAGAATTACATCTCTCTTGCGTACTGCTTTATCTCAGTGCCTGGCACAGAGTGAGCACTCACTTAATAAGCGGGGAAGGGGGAGAGCGCTGCAGGTTAAAACAAGACCCAGCTAAGCTTTGGGCAAACCAGTCAGAAATTCAACTTCCCAATGCCTACTGTGTGCTAGGCACAAAGGTCAGGGCAGTAGGAAGTCTCCTCCATGGGGAGATGAAATTTGTCCACAAGATATGTCAGACCAGTTCAAGATGGAGTTGAATTTTGTGGTCAAAACCGACAATGTTAATAGTGATTGACTGCCAGGTATAAGGCCCAATGCTGTATGTGAATTATTCTGTGGATTCCTCACATCCCCTCTGAGTCAGGTACCATGACCATACCCATTTAACAGATGAGTAAACTGAGGCTCATTTAGGTGAGGGGCCTGGCCTGTTCAATGGGCTCCCCACAGCCTGGGCACATGGGGATG
>PVKH010025651.1:0-13375 GCA_004027955.1 Chaetophractus vellerosus | reverse complement strand
CATGGAGGTCAGTGCCCATGGCACAGACTACCTTGGGAGCTATTCTGTGGCTGGAGTTGGAAGCTCCAATTCCCAAAAAATGGGGGGGAAGACACAGTGTGGCACCAACTTCTGCTACTGATTAGTAAATTCAGTGGGCTAAAGTATAATCCCAGGAATAGCTAAACTTTGAGACTGTCCAGGTCAGAAGGAGGCTGGTAGCCACCATTTTGATTCTGTACCCCGCCTCCCCCCAGGGGAAGTGGGGCTGAGTGAAAATCACAGTGCTGGTAGGGACAGGCTTCTTTCCACCCAGATCAGATTGCAGGTCTAGCCTAAACCCCAGGCCCACCTCTGGCAGGGAGGGAGCTGGGGGACCTGCACCACCTCTCTGGGAAGCTGCAAGCCATTCTGTAGAGGACAGTGCCCATCCTACTCTAGCAGTGCAAGCCATCTCAGATGCTATTCCTTGGCTGGAGTTAAAAGCTCCATTTCCCATAAATGGTGGAAGGAAAGACAGTTGTCCACCAACTTCAGCTACTGATTAGTGGACTCAGATGGCTAAAGTGTAATTCTAGAAAAAGCTAGGGGTTTGAGCCTGTCCAAGTTGGAAAGAATCTGGTAGCCACCATTTTGACTCTGCCCCAGCATGAGGGGATGCCTGGCTGACTGAAAATCCAGTGCAATTAGGAACTGGCTTCTTTCCACCAAAATTGGACTGCAGCCATAGCTTAGTCTCCAGCCCCACCTCCAGCAGAGAGGAGGCTGATGGGTCCTGCACCAGGCTCTCCAGGAAACTGCAGGTGCTCTCTGCTGGCACAGACTGAAAAGCCAATCACCTGGGGCTGCATGCCCGCACCTCAATAGGATAGGAGAGGAACTGGATATCCTCAGCCTTTCTGGGCAACAGCAGGTGTTTTCAGCTCGCACAAACTGGATTGTTGAGGGCCTTCGAGTCCATCTCCACCTCTGTCCCCCCATAGGATAGGAGGGGGCTGGTGTTCCCTCAGCTTCTCAGGGCAACTGTAGGTACTTTTGGCTTGCACAAACCTGGCTGTTGGGCACCTGTGGCTCCACCCCCATCTCTAATAGGAAAAGAGATGGACTGTGTTTGCCCAGCCTCTCTGGGTAACTGCAGGTGCTTCTGGCCCACACAGCCTGGACTGATGGGTACTTGTGGATCCACCCTCAGCCCCCAATAGGAAAAGAGGGGGCTGATGTTTCCACAGCCTTTCTGGGCAATGGCAGACAATTTTGGCCTCATGGACTGGACTGTTGGATACCTATGGATCCATCCCCACCCTCCATAGGATAGGAGGGGTCTGCTGTCTCCACAGCCTCTCCAGACAATGGCAGGTATTTTTGGTCTACAGGGACTGAATTGTTGGGTGCCTATGGATCCAACTACATGCTCTAATAGGATAGGAGGGGGCTGGTGTTTCCTCAGCCTCTCTGGGCAATGGCAGGTATTCTCGGCTTAAAGGGACTGAACTGTTGGGTGCCTGTAGAACCACTGCTACCATCCAATAGGATAGGAGGGGGCTGGTGTTTCCTTAGCCTCTCTGGGCAATGGCAGGTACTTTTGGCCTACAGGGACTGAACTGTTGGGCTTTGGTGGTTCTTTTTCCAACCCCTAAAGGGCAGAAAGGACAGTTCTCCTTCAGCCTCTCAGGGCAAATGCATGCATATTCAGCCCACACAAATTAGATTTCTGGGCACTCCAGAGGGTCCATTACCACCCCTGGCAGGGAGGGGGTCTGATGCTATATCAGTTTACCAGGACAACTGTGGTCATTTTGGACCCACATGGCATAGATTGCTGCCCACAACTATAGCTCCATCCCTGCCCAAAGTAGGGAAGGAAGGGGTGTGAAGCTTCATCAGTCTCTACAGGCAACTACAGACAGTCTTGTCCTGCCCAACTTGAATAATTATACATGGCTGCAGCTTTGTCCTTAACCTTGACAGAGGAGAAAGGTGGGAGAAACTTCATCAATTCCAGGGGCAACATGGGCAGCTTCAGCCTCCATAGCTCACAGTACCAACTACATCCTTGACTCCTATTACACATTGAGAATGGGAGAAAAGACAAGAAAGCCCTAAACTAAAAGGAGAAACTGCTCCCAGAATAAATACATCTAGCAAGGCAGATGCGAAAACACCAACAAAAAATTACAATCCATACCAAGAAATAGGAAGATATAGCTCAGTTAAAGGAACAAGATAAACCTTCAGATGACATAAAGCAGTTGAGACAAATAAACATAGATGTTCAAAAAAAATCTCCTTAATAAATCCAATGAGATGGCTAAAGAAATTAAGGGTATTAAGAAGACACCGGGGGAGCACAAAGAAGAATTTCAAAGCATACATAGAAAAATAGCAGATCTTACGGGAAAGAAAGGTGCAATGAATGAAATAAAAAATACACTGGAGGCATATAACAGTAGATATGAAGAAGCAGAAGAAAGGATCTGTGAGCTTGAAGAAATGGCCTCTGAAAGCAAATATATAAAAGAACAGATGAAGAAAAGATTGGAAAAAATTGAACCAGGTCTCAGGGAACTAAAAGACAGCAAGAGATATGCAAACATACATGTAATGGATGTCCCAGAAGAAAAGGAGAAGAAAAAAGGGACAGAAGGAATATTTGAAGAAATAATGGTAGAACATTTCCCAACCATATTGAAGGACATAGATATTTATGTCCAAGAACCACAATGTACCCCCATCTGAATAAATCTGAATAGACCAACTCTGAGACACATTCTAATCAGAATGTCAAATGACAAAGACAAAGAAAGAATTCTGAGAGCAGCAAGAGAAAAGCCATACATAACATATAAGGTATACCCTATAAGATTAAGTGCCAATTTTTCAGAAGCCATGAATGCAAGAAGGCAGTGGCATGATATATTTAAGATACTGCAAAAGAAAAACTGCCAGCCAAGAATTTTATATCCAGAAAAATTATCTTTCTAAAATGAGGGCTAGATTAGAATATTCACAGATAAACACAAACTGAGGGAGTTTAAAACAAAAAGACTGGCTTTGCAGGAAATAGTAAAGTGAGTGTTACAGCCTGAAAAGAAAAGACAGAAGAGAAAGGCTTGGAAGAAAGTCTAGAAATGATGACTGTATCAGTAACAGTAACTAAAAATGTCACAAGAGTGGTGAAAATAAAATGACATATAAAACCCAAAGATCAAAATAGATGAAACAAGAACTGCCTTTACAGTAATAACATTGAATGTTAATGGATTAAACTTCCCAATCAAAAGATACAGACTGGTGGAATGGATAAGACAATATGAGTCATCTATATGCTATCTGCAAGAGACTCACCTAAGACCCAAGGATACCAATAAATTGAAAGTGAAAGGTTGGAAAAAGATATTCCATGCATGGAGTTAACAACAACAACAAAAAAAGCTGCAGTAGCAATACTTATACAATACTTATATCAGATGATATAGATTTTAAAAGCAAAACTGGTATTAGAGACAAGGAAGGAAATTACATATTAATGAAAGGGATGATTCACCAGGAAGAAATAACAATTGTAAATGTATATGCACCTAACCAGGATACCCCATGAGGCAAATACTGGCAAAACTGAAGGGAGCAATAGATATCTCTACAATAATAGTTGGAGAGTTCAATTTACCACTCTCAGCATTGAATAGAATATCTGGGCAGAGGATCAATAAAGAAACAGAGTTTGAATAATATGATAAATGGACTAAACCTAATAGACATATACAGAACACTGCACCACAAAACAACAAGATATACGTTCTATTCAACTGCTCATGGATCTTTCTCCAGGATAAACCATATGTTGGGTCACAGAGCAGATCTCAATAAATTCAACGAAGTTGAAATTATACAAAGCACTTTCTCTGCTCATAATGGAATAAAGTTGGAAGTCAACAAGCAACAGAAAAAGGGAAAATTCACATATATATGGAGATTAAACAACACACTCTAAAATAATCAGTGGATCAAAGAAGAAATTGCAAGAGAAATCAATAAATATCTCGATATGAATGACAATGAAAAACACAACATATCATAACCTAAGAGATGCAGCAAAGGCAGTGTTGAGAGGAAAATTTATAGCCCTCAATGCTTCCATTAAAAAGGAAGAGCTAAAATCAATAACCTAACTGCACAGCTGGAGGAACTAGAAAAAAACAGCAAACTAATCCCAAAGCAAGTAGAAGGAATGAAATAACAAAGATCACAGCAGAAATAAATGAAATTGAGAACAAAAAATAATAGAAAGAATTAACAAAACCAAAAGATGGTTCTTTGAGAAGATTAGCAAAATTGCCAAACCCTTAGCTAGACCGATTAAGAATAAAAGAGAGAAGATGCAAATAAATGAACTGAAAAATGAAAATGGGAACATTACTACTGACCCCACATAAATAAATGAGTCCATAAAAGGGTACGTTGAACAACGTTATGCCAAAAAACTAGACAATGTAGAAGAAATGGAAATATTCCTAGAAATGTACAAACAACCTACACTGACCCTAGAAGAAACAGAAGATCTCAACAAACCAATCACAAGTAAAGTGATTGAAACAGTCATCAAAGAGCTCCCCAAAATGAAAAGCCCAGGACCAGACAGTTTCACAGGTGAATTCCACCAAGCATTCAAAAAAGATTTTATACCAATCTTACTCAAGCTCTTCCAAAAAATTGAACAAGAAGAAATACTACCAAACTCATTCTATGTAGCCAAAATCACACCAATACCAAAGCCAGATAAAGATATTACCAAAAAAAAGAAAATCACAGACCCATTTCTCTAATGGATATAGATGCAAAAATCCTCAATAAAATACTTGCTAATCCATCACTATCAAGTGGGTTGTATACCAGGCTTGCAAGGGTGGTTCAACACAAGAAAATCAATAAACATAATACACCACATTAATAATTGAAAGAAGAAAAATCACATGATCTTATCAAGTGATGCAGAAAAGGCATTTGACAAAATACAGCATTCTTTTTTTATAAAAAGGATGGAAAAGATATCAATTGAAGAAAAGTTTCTCAACATGATAAAGGCCATATATGAAAAACCACAGCTAACATTGTACTCAATGGTGAAGGACTAAAAGCTTTCCTGTTGAGATCAAGGACAAGACAAGGATGCTCAGTGTCACCACTGTTGTTCAATTTTTACTTCTAATATCAAATATGATTTAAAAGACTCCTGAAGAGAAGGATAGTCTACTATATTAACTCCTATTTGACCATTCCATTCATTTTTTGATATTTCCTGCCTTCTGTGATTATTTCCTTTGCTTGGAGAGCTTCCTTTAAACATTATTTAAGGGTAAGTCTACTTGTGCATATTATCTTTCTTTCCTTCATCTGAGTATGCCTTTAGTTCCTATTTATTCCTGAAGGGTTGTTTTTCCAGGTATAGAATTTACATCTGATGGTCACTTTATTTAATCACTTGAAAGATGCTATGTTACTTCCTTCTGGTCTCCATAGTTTCAGATGAGAAATCTGCTGCCATTCAGATTAGCAGCTCTAGGTTGCTTTTAAGATTTTTTTCTTTGTATTTACTTTGAAGACGTTTCATTGTGATATATCTTGCCATGGATTTCTTTGTGTATATCCTCTTTAGGCTTGCTCAAATTTGGAATCAGTAGGTGTCTTAGTTTGCCAGGGCTGCTATGAAAAATACCACATAATGAGTTAGCTTAAACAACAGGAATATATTTTCTCAAGGTTTTGGAGACATCAAAGTATTCCCAGGGCTTGCTTTTTCCTGGATTCTGTAGCATTCCAGCAATCTTCCCTCACAAGATGTGTTCTCTCTCCTTGGGTCTGCTCCAATGACTTCTACTCATTTCTGAATTCTATGGCTTCTGGCTTCTACTGACTAACTGCAAGCAAGTTTCCTTTGCTTAGAAGGCTTCCATTCACTGGATTATAGTCCATGCTGATTCAATGTGGCCTAATCTGAATAAGAAGTTCAAAGATCCTATTCACAAATGAGCCCATACCCCAAGTAATAATAGCATTTCAAAAGTCCTGTGTACATAGGGTTTCACACCCATAGGAATGTATTTTGTGGGATTATAACTCAATCTCCAAAGTTCATTCTCTGGACCTCCGAAACGCATATTCTTTCCACATACAAAATGCATTCACTCCAGTCTAACATTCTAAAAGCCTTAGGCCATTTCATTCACAACTCTAAGTCCAAAGTCTCATCAAAATCAGTTATGGGTGTGATCTGTCCTGGGGGAAAAATCTTCTTCATCTGTGGACTTGCACCACCTAGAAAACAAGTAATCTACCTCAAAAGTATAAAGGTGATACAGGCATAGGACAGACATTCAAATTCCAAAAGAGAGAATTTTGAAAGAAAGCAGTGGTCACATTTCCCAAGCAAGTCTGAAAACAAGCAGAGCAAACTCCATTAGATTTTGAGGTCTGAGAATCATTGGTGGGTCAGTGCATTGTCCTCTGTGCCTGCTGGAGGAGCAGCCCCACTGTTTCACTGAGCACCAGTGTGGCAACCATACTCTCCTTGAATGCCAGGGTAGAAGGACCACACCCTCCAAAGACCAGGACAGAAGCCCCTCTCTCTTGACCTGAGGAGATTCTCTTGGTCCAGACCTCTGCTACCAGCTTTTGAAGTCAATCTGCCTTGGCCACAAATATGTTCCGATCCATAAGCAATCACAAGTTAGCAACTATTTACATCGCATTTTACCAAACTATCGTATCTATTATCCTATGTGTTTCTCATAAAAACCCTAAGGTATTTACTCAGTGACAAGTCCTAAGTATTCACCCTAATATAAAATTCAATGGGTTCACACTTATCCAAATATAACTAACTTTTACTACAGTCCAGCAAATAACAAATAAACATTGAATACACATTAGATATTAGATATTGTAGGTCATTTCTCAGGCTTTATGAAATGTGAAGTATAATGTAATACCTGACATTATTTCCCTTATAACTTCTTTGAAACTATAATGGCTATCTACTAGCTCATTTATTCTAGGTTTTTAGAAAAAGTCCACATCTGATCTGGTCAACCAATATGGTAACATAAGATACTTAATGGTCAATCCCCCAGAGAATCTTTGAATAACTAGTGAAAATGGGCAAAGCCATCTTCCTCAGAACTCCAGAGAGCAGGTAAAGGGTTGCTATAAGTGGAAAGTGCCAAATCAAGAAAATACAGCTTTAAAATGATAAGAGAAGCTCATAGTGCCCTTCCTGGCCAATCCTCCACCCCCTCCCTGGCATAGAGCCAGCCTATGCTCCCATTGTGGGTCTCTGGTCCTGTTCTGGAGGGAGCAGAGTAGCCCCTATGCAGCATACTATAGAGCCTATATGTTGATGCCATTCTATCAAGTTGCAACCTGAAAGACTGAACCAGGAAATTCATCTCTGGCTGCCTTCACTGAAATTATCCTGAGAGAAGAAGCCTGCAGACAGCTAAAGCACTGTAAGAAATAATTAAGTTAAAGTGACCTGGGGCAAAGGATTACCTGTATAAAGAGCACCAAAGAGAGGAAGAAAGTCTATTTCATGGGGAGTAGAGGAGGCATTTGAATACCTGTAAACAGGGTGAATTCCAAAGGCCATAAGCAAGCCACAAGCTCAGAAAAGAATACAGGCTCAGAGAGACAGAGAGGACCCTACACTTCACATTTACCTCAAGCTGACCTTCTTGATAGGAGGGTTAAACTCTGAAGGAGAGTACTGAACAAGGCTAAGCCAATTTGCAAAGACTATGAAAGGTGTTTTTTGGTGTGTTGCTTTACATGCTTTTGTTAGCTCCCGGCACTCATAGAAATCTTTGTCGTATTACTAGCTAGATAAAATTTAAGGAACAGACTGCTTAGGGAATAAATCCCAGAGTTAATGTGTTAAAATATTAAAATGTACAGTTTGCAATAAAATATTACAAGATAAACAAAGAACTAGGAAATGTTGGCCCATCCAAAGGAACAAGACAAAAGTTCCAGAAACCATCAATGAAGAGGACCAGAGTTTGGGCATATCAAACAGAGACTGATAAAATAAAAGATCTTTACTATGTGTGTTCACGGTGATAGAGGAAAATCCCTAGAAAGAACTAAAGGATATCAAGAAAACAATTAAAGAACATTATAAGAATCTCAATTACGAGAATGACCATATGTTAGCTCATAAATCAATCTTCAGTAAATAAAAATATTTAAATCATACAGTGTATCTTCTCTGGCTACAATGGAATGAAGCTGGAAATCAATAACAGAGGGAGTAATGGAAAATTCGCAAATACGTGGAAATTAAACAATACAGTCAATCAACCAATGGGTCAAAGAATATATCTCAAGGGAAATTAGTATATGTAGTGTGGCAAATGACAATGAAAACACAACATACCAAAACTTACAGAGTGCAGCAATGGCAATGCTGAAAGGTAGATTTATAGCTATAAATACTTACATTAAAAAAGAATGAAGATCTCAAATCAGAGACCTAACCTCACAACTAGAAGACCTTGAAAAAAGATGAGGAAACTAAACCCAGAGCAAGCAGATGGAAGGAAATAACAAAGATGAGAGTGGTGACAAGTAAAATATGGATACTGTAAAAAGAGAGCAAATGAACAAAACAAAAACATGGTTCTTTGAAAAGATCAATAATCTTGACAAACCTTTGCTAGAATGAGAGAAAAGAAAAGAGAGAGGATGCAAATATATAAAATCATAAATGAATTGGAAACATTATTACTGAGCCCACAGAAATACAATGGGTAATAAGACAACAGCACAGCAATGAATTTAATAACCTAGATGAATTGGAAAAATTCCATGAAACACACAAACTATCAACCCTGACTTAAGATAAAATAGAAAAGCTTAACAGACCAATAACAAGTAAGTAGATTGAATCTAATTTAAAAAAAAAAAATCCTCCCAACAAAAGGGCCCAAGACCAAATGGCTTCACTGGTGAAATTTACCAAACACTCTATGATTAACACCAATAATGCTCAAATTCTTCAACAAAATTGAAGAAGAGGGAACACTCCCTAAATAATTCTATGAGGCCAACATCACCCTAACACAGAAGTCGGATAAAAATACCACAAGAGAAGAAAATCACTTACTAATATCCTTTGTGAATGTAGATGCAAAAATTCTCAACTATATACTAGGAAACCGAATCCAACAGTACATTATTTCCAATATCTAGGATTAAATTTAACCAAGTATGTAATAGACTCATACATGGAAAACTACAAAACAATGTTGAAGGAAATCAAAGAATAATTTACAAAAAAAACCCAAACAAACCTGTAGTACTGTACAATATAAATAGTGAACCCTAATGTAAATTATGGACTGTAGTTAATAGTACAACTGTAATAATATTCTTTTATCAATTGTATCAAAAAGGTACACACTAGTTCAAATTGGGAAAATGTTGTGAGTGTGTGAGTGGGTGGGTAGTTTATGGGAACTCTGTAAATCTACAACTGATTTTTCTGTAAATCTACAACTCTCTAGTGAAAAAAAGGGTCCATGTCTATCTTGCATTTTCCCTGACTTTATAAATGCTGTTTATATCCATCTGCACAAATGGAAAGAATTCTTTCTTGTAGTATATTCTTATGTAAATGATTTTCAAATTTCTTGATCATATTTATTTCTTGATGCAAGACCATCACAACTTTCATTATATGTTTTTTTTGTGGCATAGTATTAAGAATATAACCTTGCATTCGTAGGTGCACCATGTTTAGTTGAAGGTTAGGAGACCATTGTCTTTATTGTTGTTTTGATATCATTGCTATTATCTACATTTTATTCTATTTTAAAACATCCTTTTTGTTACCTTCTGTCTTTGGATATCATTTGTCTAATAATTTTAAATATCAAAACACACTTCTAACTATTCTCCAGAGTTAAAACTGATGGCTTAGCTTCCATTATGTCTTTAGGATCATTATATTTCCTCTTAAATATACCACTTAGCAACTGCAGTAGCAGAGGCTAATTGACTGTTTCTGAGCTCTCTCTGATGTTTTTCTGAGTTCTGTCCAGAGCTTATCCTTATCAGCTTGTCACTACTCATGTGATCTTAGTATCATCTGCAAAGTTGCATGCTACACTTTGCCCTTTCTCCTTTAGATAAATTATTATGTGACTGACCTGCTTTATCAAAATGCGAAACAAGTCCAGACACAGCACTTATTCCCAGGTACTCTACTGCAAATGATCCCCTATTCATAAAATTGATGTTTTTCTTTCTTGCTGTTTTTCCCTCTGATGTACATGTGTATCCATAAAAATTCATGCCCTCCAACATTTTCATTCTGAGGATGAGGAAAATATTGTTTGTAAATATACAAGAGAATTTAATACTTCATCAACAACTTGCAAACCTCGATAATTAACAGTCTTCCCTTTCTTGTCCATGCACTTAATTTATCCTATCAGAGAACTCTGGTGAAGAAGGACTTGTCCTATTTATCTTTAGAGTAACAATGTGGCATTCCTCTCCCCCCTCCTCCAAACACGTTAGGCCTCCTTAAATGTGCAGTGAACCTCTCTACATTATATATTGCACCAATCTGTGAGGTATGCAAGTAAGAGTCACTGGTCTGAACTTCTAAGTTTTTTTTACAGTGTTTTTTAATGGAGGGTGTCAAAACAAAGGCAAATTTAAAATAAATAAAACCATAACTCATTTATAATGTGAGGGCTGAGGACAAGCATCAACAGATGCAAATATACTAGTACATTCTAGTACACTCTCTCTTAATCATTAGTGTTAGCGATACTACCATTGTCAGACTAGCCACATCTTACTGGCTAAGGGAAACTTTAGATGCAAGAAGTTTCCTCTTAAAGAGAACATCTTAGTTCTCCAGACTCTGTTTATGCCATTAGTTCTCACCTGGATCGATTTTGCCCTCCTTGGGACACTTGGAAATGTCTGGAGACATTGTTGGTTTTTATCACTTTGGGGAGGGGGCTGCTGCTGTCATCTAGGGGATAGGGCCCAGAGATGTTGCTACCCATCCTACAATGCACAGGACAGCCTCCACAAGTTATCTGGCCCAAAATGTCAACAGTGCTGAGGCTGAGGTACTCAGGTTCATGTTATCTTCTTTTGCTTCTATTCACTTGTTTGGTTGGAAACACCTGTCCAATGTTTCCAACTGCTCACTACAATCCTTAAAAACTGACATTTGTTTTCATAAGTATCATGTGGTGTATAACTGAGACATGATTTCACTTTTATCTTCATTTTAATTTGATCATTGTTACTTACACGAGCATTGCCTTGCAGTATATTATATTATTTTTGGACAATTTCCACAACTTCTTTTAGTTTTCTACTGACTCATAGATTTCATTTAATTATAACCCTGCTCATGATATTTATTGTTATGGAAAACTATATTCAGTATAAAACTTATTGTGACATTATTCCCATGAACTCAAAGTGTCTTTATCACTGACTTTTTCATAGTGGGCAATGTACTTGGAATCCACAGTCTGCAACTTCTTTAGTCACATAAACATAGCACAGAGAAACATGTAGTCAGAATATCAGATTTCAAGGTGAATCATTATTTCCAAAAAAAACTGATCAAAGGTAAAAAAGCTGGAAAGTAGAAATGACTGAATGTCTCTTAGATCTACTGTTTTAATTCATTTAGACCGAATTTAATTCCTTTAAGCTAAGGCATATGGGGAAATGCTAATTTGCATGGGGGCTTTATCAGTAATATTCATTAAAACTATTATAGTCCATTGCAATGTCAAAGAAACTTCTTTTTCTTTTACAGGCTGATATGTATTAATGAGAAACTTACTGACCTCTCTTTTTCTATGTGTAACCCACAGAACAAGAATCACCAGGATAAAATCAGCAATTTCACAGTCCTTGTTCTCTGTTAAACAACTACAAGCTTGATTCATTAGACGAGTTTTTATATGAAAGGCTAATATATGATGACCTTTAGCTCAGTAAATTTAATCATCATACCATTTACGTGTGCTTATTCACTTTATTTTACTTCACAGGAGGCATATGTGCTTTAAAATATAGTGCCATATGGGCATAGGATCAGAGAATTTCAGAGCTGGAAGGGAACTATAACATCATTTAGTCCCAACCTTGTCACTTTACAGAATTGAAACTAAGGCATATGATGAATGCCAGACTGCAAATTAGTGGATCAGGCTGTGAATTTGTAATCTCCCACCTCACTGTTAAGTGTTCTGTGCTACCATTTTGCTTCCATTATATGACTTGAAAATTAAATTTAGGCTGGGTTTTTTTGACACAATTATTCTTTTCTTACCAACAACTTTCAAATAATCATTTTTCATTACAGATTATAGTTGGTAACTAAATATTCTCAGTAGCAAACAAGAATTTAAGTGAACAGTTATTTTTACTAATGGATTACCTTATACAAGCCATTCTTTACTGAGTCAAAAGTTTCTTTGGCATAACTACAACCTTTTGCTTTGCGACCATGTCTTCTAGCTGCCATCTTGTATGGTGGAGAAGTCATGAATATATTCTGGAAAAAACTTTTTAATTTACTTATTATTTTTTGAACTTTGTGCAAGTCACTGAGCCTCAGTTTCCTTACCTTTGAATACCTAAAAAAACATTTGACTATCTATTACCTTATAGGGTCTGTGTGATAATATAATGAGGTAAAGTGCATGAGATCAACTTTAAAACTATGAAATACCAGTTTAACATAAAAATTAATCTTTTTAACATTATTTAAACATTTTATGCTCAGAGGCCAAAACTGCTGTCTTTGTGGGTCTACCATTATATTCATTTTCCTATTTTTTAGTTTTGTAACTTGAACTAACACCAATATATCCTGATGGTATACATAAATAAACACATTAAAAATAGCTAGCCATTGATTGAATCTTACCAATTCAACAAGTGAAAAATAGAGTGCCAAAACACAATTATTTGGGAGAAGGAAAAGGAAGCAATTTTAAAGATTTCATGCAAAAGATCAGTGCTTCCCAAATTTTTACATGCAGATGAGTCTGATTTATGAGGTCTAGTGTCAGGCTTGAGAGTCCAGAGTTCTAGCAAGCTCTTAGGTGATGCTAATGCTGCTGCTCTGTGAACCACACCTGAGTACAGTAAGGTGGTAGAGAGGACACTCTGATCAATAGCAATTACCACCTGGGTTATACTGGCATCTCCCAAAAATGGCCTTATTTGGATAATTATAACAAATTATACAATTAGCAGTAATATTTCATCTCATACCCTTAAGTATCTAATTTAACCAAAAATATAATCTACTTCTAGTTTGTTTTTTATATTTTTCAGGCTATCTTATTAGGTA
>PVKH010025650.1:0-13335 GCA_004027955.1 Chaetophractus vellerosus | reverse complement strand
TCAGCTTTACATTCTCTACACTCACTCTATTTTCTGGTGACCTATATTCTAATTATTAACTCCATGACTTTACACAATAGTTGATAATAGCGCAATCATACCATATTTGTCTTTTGTGTCTGGCTTGCTTCACTGAACATAATGTCCTCCAGGTTTATCCATGTTGTCATACGCTTCACGACTTCATTTCTTCTTACAGCTACATAAGAGTTCATTGCATGCATACACTACAATTTGTTTATCCATTCATCAGTTGATGGACACCTGGGTTGTTTCCAAGTTTTGGCAATTGTGAATAATGCTGCTATGAATATCGGTATGCCGATATCTGTTTGTGTCAATGTTCTCAATTCTTCTGGGTATAAACCTAGCAATGGTATTGCTGGGTCCCATGGCAAGTCTATATTCAACATCTTTAGCAACTGCAAAACAGTCCTCCACAGTGGCTGTAACATTCTACATCCTCAACAACAGTGAATAAATGTTCCTATCTCTCCACATCTTCTCCAACATTTGTAGTTTTCTATTTTAATAGTGGCCATTCTAATAGGTGTGAAATGGTATCTTATCATTTCTTTTCCCTAATTGCTAGTGATGTTGAACACTTTTTCATGTGTTTCTTTGCAATTTGTATTTCTTCTTTGGCCAAATGTCTATTCAAGTCTTTTTCCCATTTTTAAACCAGGTTTCTGTCTTTTATTGTGGAGTTGTAACATCTCTTTATATATTATTAGATATTATATCCTTATCAGATATGTGACTTCCAAATATTTTTCCCATTAGCCTTTTCACCCTTTGACAAAGTCCTTTGATGTGCAAAAGTGTTTAATTTTGAGGTGGTCCCATTTATCTACTTTTTCTTTTGTTGCTTGTGCTTTGGGTATAAGATACAAGAAACCACCTCTGACCCTAGGTTGTTAAAGATGTTTCCCTACATTTTATTAAAATGGTTTTATGGTCCTGGTTTTTATATTTAGGCCTTTGATACATTTTGAGTTGATTCATGTATAGGGAGTGAGATAGGGGTCCTCTATCATTCTTTTGGTTATGGATACCCAGCTCTCCCAGAACCAGTTTTGAAGAAACTGTTTTGTCCCAGTAATGTGGACATGGAAGGTTTGTCAAAACAAACAAACATAAAAACATTTGGTCATAGGGGTAAGGGCCTACTTCTGGACTCTCAATTCTATTCTACTGATCATTGTGTCTATCTTTATGCCAATACCATGCTGTTTTGACTACTGTAGCTTTGTAATAAGTTTTAAGGTCAGGCAGTGAGAGTCCTCCCACTTCACTCTTCTTTTTTAGGATGTTTTTGGATGCCCAGGTGCCCTTTTCCTACCAAATAAATTTTGTAATTGCCTTTTCTATTTCTGTAAAGTAGGCTGCTGGAATTTTTAAAAATTTTATTTTAAAGAAGCTTTGGATTACATAAATGTTACATAAAAACCATAAGGGATTCCCATATGTCCCACTCCCTCCCCTCCCACACCTTCCCACATCAGCAACATACCTCATTAGTGTGGTACATTTGTTACAATTGATGAACACATAATGAAGCATTGCTGCTAACTGTGGATTATAGTTTGCATTATAATTTACACTCTGTACTAGACAATTTTGTAGGTAATGATAAAATATACAATGGCCTGTATCCATCACTGCAACATCATGCAGCACAACTCCAATGTCCCGAAAACGCCTCCAGATTACACCTATTCTTTCCTCTTCCATCTCTCAGAACCTCTGGTGTCCACTGCCTTTATATTGATGATAAGAGTTCTTCCATTGCTGTTGGAATTTTGATTGGTATTGCTTTGAATCTATAAATCAGTTTGAGTAGAATTGCCATTTTCATGATATTTAGTCTTCCAATCCATGAACATGGAATGTCTTTTCCATTTGTTTAGGTCTTCATTAATTTATTTTAGCATTGTTTTGTAGTTTTCTGAATACAGGTCTTTTACATTTTTGGTTAAATTGAGTCCTAGGTACTTTAGTCTTTTTGTTGCTATTGTAAATGGAATTTTTTTTCTGATTTCCTCCTCGGATTGTTTAATACTAATGTTTAGAAACACTACTGATTTTTGCATGTTGATCTTGTATCCTGCCACTTTGCTGAACTCATTTATTAACTCAAGTAGCTTTGTTGTAGACATTTCAGAATTTTTAAAATATAAGATCATGTCACCTGTGAATAGTGAGAGTTTTACTTCCTCTTTTCCTATATAGTTTTTTTTCCTTACCTTATTGCATTAACTAGAACTTCTAGTATAATGTTGAATAACAGTGGTGACAGTGGGCATCCTTGTCTTGTTCTCAATCTTAGAGGGAAAGCTTTAAACCTTTCCTCATTGAGTATGATGTTGGCTGTGGGTTTTTCATATATGCCCTTTATCATATTGAGGAACTTTCATTCTATTCATATGTATCAAATTGTTTTTACCAAGAAAGGATGCTGGATTTTGTTGAATGCTTTTCTGCATCAGTTGAGGTGATCATGTGTTTTTTCCCCTTCAATTTGTTATTGTGGTATATTACATTGATTGATTTTCTTGTGTTGAACCTCCTTTGCATATCAGGAATAAATCCCACTTGGTCATGGTATAATTCTTTTAATATGCTGTTGGGTTCCACTTGCAAGTATTTTGTTGAGAAGTTTTTTGCATCTATGTTTATTAGAGAGATTGGTCTGTAATTTTCTTTTCTTGTGGTATCTTTATCTGGCTTTGTTACCATTAACTGCAACACTTCCATAATATCAATTTCATACATCTTACTCTCTAAGTACTGCCTCCTTCTTATCTTTCCATCTAATTCTTTCTAGTATCCTAACTCCAGTACACCATCAGACCATTGGTGCACTGATTTGACCACTTTGCTACTGTCCTTCATCCTCCTCATATTTTTACTTCTCTATTGGCCAAGCTTAAATTTCATGGTCAGTCATTAAAATCACTCTGTTTTATACACCGTCATCTCCTTTGCTCCTATCCCTCTTCACAGCACTTGCATGGAAAAGTCAAACTCTGGTTAAATCCAGCATGCTACTTTTTCCAAATCCAAAGCTAAATGTGACTGGAGGAAAGAAGAAACATGGTAAGTGGCCTCACTTAACATACTCAATGCTGCTCAGTGAGCAAACCACATTCCTAGCCAATTCCCTTTCCTTACCTAAAGGACTGTTTCATATCTTCTCCTCTCTTCTCATGCCTCCACTACTTCCTCCCTCATGCTCATACCAAGTTGATCACTTTGCTACCTAATTCATTGAGAACATAGAGTAAATTGGAAGAGAATTTCCAAAAGATCTCACCTTCTTATCTACCCACTCAGTGGTATTTGTAACCATTTCACTTGCCTTCTCTCTGCTATTACACATGAACTGTTTGAGTCCTCTCCCCTCCCCATGACTTGTGTACCAGATCTCACCTCCTTTGGTTCATTCAAAGACATCACATGTATCTCCCTATTTTTTTCCCTCTTTTACTTCATCAATTTCCCCCTCTCTATTGGATTATTCCTACCAGCCAACAAACGTGCTGTTATTGTGTGCATCTTAAAATAAAGAAATTGGCCAAAGACATCTCTTGACTCCCATTCTCCTCTGGCTATCATCAAAATTGAGACAAAAGATAATATTTTTAATATTGCTTATATATGTGTGGCAGTTTGATATTTTTTTATCAATTCCAAAAATAGATATTGGATTATGTTTGTGAACTGGCCTGTTTGTACATTAGATTGTATTGGATTCAGAGGTTTCATTTTTGCTTGATTAAAAAATGATTAAAGCTTTGATTGGGCCACGTGAGTAGGACGTTGAGTTCCACCCACCAAGGGGGCAGAGACTCACAGAGAAAACTACAGGGCACAGCAGAGGAGTTAGTTGGAGTTTTGATGCTGGAGTTTTGAGCTGGAGCCAGGGAAGTAAGCACAAAGTGGAGCAGAGCAGAGCAGCTGAGCCCAGAGAGAATCAAGCCCCAGGGAGAGAGGAACGCAGGAAGGCTGAACCCTGGCAGACATCAGCACCTATGTCCTTGGCAGCTATCTTGCTCCAACACGTGGCAATAGACTTTGGTGAGGCAAGTAACTTATGCCTTATGGCCTGGTAACTGTAAGCTTCTACCCCAAATAAATACCCTTTATCAAAACCAACCAATTTCTGGTATTTTGCATCAGCACCCCTTTGGCTGACTAAAACAGTATGAATTTATGTTAAAAGTAAAACTTTAAGGAGAATAGCATTATAACTTGGAATTGTAGTAGTAGAAGGATACATTTCCTTCTTAAACTTTATGAAACTTAGGAAGAACACTTCATTTTATAATGACTGTATATACTGGTCAGGAAATTGTGAAACTTTAGCAGAGCCAGGCTTTATCCTTTGATTATGCTACTATATGAAGGGGTTGAAGTAAATAATTAGGAGGACAACTGGGAGAGTATCCCATTGCATTTCTTGGAGAAGACACCCATGAATATTTCCAATTTAAAATCATAGTATAATTATGTAAAAATACTACCCCCCCCAAAGAAAAAGATACTGCTGTGGCATATATGGCATGTGCAAATTCAAAGAGAAAGAGGCATGGACAAAAGAGAATAGCAACAGCAGTGAGGATTAAGCTATACATGTAGAAAATAACTCATTAACTGGATATTGAGTGAATGCAGGTAACTTCTGAGAGCCCCAACAGCACCACTATCGGGATGGAGGAGGGTAATGGGGAGACTGAGAATGAGGACCTGGATCATGGCTGAGATGCTGAAGCATCATGACAGATCCTTAGTGAGGAGATTAATTTAGTTAAAATGAGAAATATTTCAGGAAACACATATGTCCCTATTTGCAAAAATGTGCCTAAATTGACAAGAAGTGAATATTGTGTTGGTTTTAGTCTTTTGTGGACCCCAGAAAATTACATTCTTAAATTGAACCTATTGTGAAACTTTGATTAGATCAGTTAAGGGCCATTTGATAAGATTGCTCCAGTAGGGCATGGCCCAGGGTAGGTCTTAATTCTCTTACTGCAGTTCTTTATAAAAGGAGGAATAAAAAGCTGCAAAGACAGAGAAAAACCTCTAGAAACTGAAATCAATGAACCCAGGAGAGAGAAAAGCCACAGATGGGGCAGTCCAATGTTGAAACAAGGCCTAGAGGAGATGGGAGAGATTAGTCGACACTGTCATGTAGCCTGATCACTCACAGCTGAGCACAAGGAGAAAGTGTGCCGGAGTAGGAGGCAGAGACCAGCAGAGCCACCATTGTGCCTTGCCACGTGACAGGAGTCCGGGATCTCCAGCAGGTAACCTTTGGTGAGACAGTATTTCTGGTGCCTTGATATGGACATTTTCACAGCCTCAGAAATGTAAGTTTTTAACCTAATAAATTCCCATTGTAAAAGCCAACCCATTTCTGTTATATTGCATTGGCAGCCTTTAGCAAAGTAAAACAGATACTTCTATGGTTGGCACATTATTTATATAGAAAGGTGTCTTCATGGTTCCACCCAGAAAGGCACTCCCCAAAACTGTGGGCTTTAAGATTACTGTGAAGATCAAAGTACAAAGCCCTTACATCATCCTTAGCAGCTCGAGCTTCAGCATATCATGAGACATGCTCAAAGCTATGAGCCTGAATTATCAAGAGAGAGTAGATGATTTTCACATACTCTATTGAGAAATATTTGCATCAAGAAAAGTTAAAATAAAGTATAGAAAATTTGTGCTTCTCAGAATGACTCCTTAAATCCGAGCCCACTACGTTGCTCAGGTGAAATTATATTTACTCCTTCCACTTAAAAATCCCTAGTTTATGGACACAGAATCAAGTAGAATCAAAATAGAATGTTTTTATTATTTTTCTTTCTTTGATAATAAGCACGATCTATGTATAAAAATTCACCCAAATATTATTTTTAATGTGGACTTATGCATTCTAATGCCATGCTACAATTATGGGAATCTTCCACATATAAATAAATAAGCCATGAATGTTACATATCCAGTTACTTAACAAAATCTGAGCTGCTCAAGATTTAAGTGTTTGGGAGTTGTTCAGGTAATCCAAAAATGATTTCTGGCTCAGTTAGTCTAAAACTCAAACTCTTGAATCAAGTGCTGAGCAACCAGTGTGACAAATACCTTCAGCTAATTATTTAAATCACAGTAGGAAGCAAATGGGCAGGAAAGGTAAATTGAAACATAGGTGAGACAGGTTTTTTTTACTTTCTCTATTATTTTACTACTCAAAGTGTGGTCCACAGGCCAGCAGCATCAGCATCTACCTTTTAAAAAGCAGAATCTATCTTTTAACAAGGTCCCCTTCTACACGGGAATTTTTCACAAGCACCATGGGGAGCTCCATAAGACCAGTGATGCGTTTTTGCTCTGAAGTTCCTAAGGTGAGTACAGGCAACTGTCAGGTTCTATCAGTGAAGGTTCTCTGTTTGAAATATAGCTCTGCATAATCCAAGCACTGGGAAGGCAATTGATTTGGAATCAGTGTAGTCATTTAGATTCTATGAGAAATTTACTCTTTTACACAAATAAATGCATCCAGGCAGTGCCTGTAGGAGAGGGTGTGTGTGTGGGATGAAGACGAACACAAAAATTATTATATTATTTTTTATGGTTGAGAGGAAAAGTCTGTGCTCAATTTTGGATTAACAGCCTATTCCTGCAAAGCCTCTTGCTATTCATTCTTGTGTAAATTTTAATGAGCTTTCTTCTGGACACAAGATAATGGTACTTAAGCAGCTGATACCCAAGCCTCCCTTTCCCAAGTAGATAGCTCCATTTCCCACAACATCATTATACAAATTAATATTACATTGATTCCATTCAGATTAATATGTGATATAAATATTGGAGCTTTTTAGAGTAGCATCTTGTAACAACTTGGGTTATCTTCACATGGATCTGAATATTTAGTTGAGGCACTTAGTTCCAACATAAGGCAGTGTTCATTGGTCTACCTATTTATTTCATAAGGCACACTTTTTGGGGAAAAAAAGGAACCTTCTCTCAGAGGGGATAAAGGAAAGAATAGTTTCAAAGATTTCCTTTGATCATTTCATTGATTTCTTTTTTGAAATTCATGCTAGTTTCTGGTCTTTGCTATATTTTCTTCTCTCATTTCTATTTCCATTCTGCTTTTTATTTAGGGAACTGGGTCTATTACAAGAGGAGGCAAAGAAAAAGAGAGGAGCAAAAAAATCAAAGCATGACAGACAAAGCAGTGATTGCCAAACTTGGCTGCATATTAAAATCACATGGGAGCTTAAAAAATGTCTATGCCAGGAACCATTTTCCACAAATTCTTATTTTATTTGTCTGTAGTGGGGCCATGGTATCAATATTTTTTAAAGCTTCCTTTTAAAATCTTTGGTCTTAAAGATATGAATAAAGTAATTTAAATGTGGAAGTTGACACCTAAGTGAAAACTAAATTATGTGTATCTTCACATAGTTCCTATGTCATTTATGTAGATGTGGTTCAAAGAAAAACACAAGTCAGGACCTCTCATGAGTATACACCCATTTCTGTGGTTATAGATGTTCATGCATGTCAATCACAAGCAATGAATGGACTTTGATATTATAGAACCATTTCAGTGTCAGGCCCAGCACTATACTAAAATGATTTGAGGAAACTATCTCTAGCCATTTAGAAGATAAAGGATTTCTGATTATTGTGTGACCTGTTACATTTATAGAAATTATTTGGTAAAATAACAGTTAGTCTGAAATTATATCAATATTCAGTTTAGCTGGCAAAAAATGTCTAAAAAATGCCTGCATATGAAATTGGGACCAATTCAGTAGAGAGGAGAAAGACCAATTAAAATCTGCTTTGTTCTTAGGTGTCTGCTTCCTGTCCAGATTGAGTACTCTCGAAAATCACCTAACACACAGTGGGGATGCTAGAGAAAAGGGTTTTGTGAGGACAGTAGGAGAAATAGTTTCTTAACATGTTATAATATCAGGGCTAAGTCTTAGATTTTAAGTCAGATTGTCCGAGTTCAAATTCCATTTGAACTACTATAGTTATGTGACAAGGCAAATTACTTTCCTTGAAGTTTGATTTCCTCTTCTGTAAAACTGGGGAAAACAATGCACTTGTGGTGAGATTCAATAGGAATATCTTTGTGAATTGCTTGCCTCATTGTACCTAATCAACAATTACTGGCTATCATTATTATGAAGTTTAGATCCTTTTATGGGTTGAGTCGTGTCTGCCAGAAAAGATATATCTGAATTGGATGTAAGATATTCGAATATATTATCAGTTAAGATAAGGCCCTAATCCAATAGGACTGATGTCCTTATTAGAAAAGAGGAGACAGCAGACATATACAGGAGAGAAAGCCATTTGAAGATGGAAGCAGATACATCTACAAGTCAAGGCATGCCAAGCCAGAAGAGGTAAGGAAGGATTCTCCCCTACAGGTTTAAGAGGATGTATGGCCCTGGTAACACCTTTATTTCAGACATCTAACCTCCAGACTGAGACAATAAAATTCTGTTCTTTTAAGTCATTCTGCTAATGGCATTTTATTATGGTTGCCCCCATGAAACTAAGGCAGATCATGGGTGAACCATTTTGTTTAGCAAAATCATCCAGTTCTATCAGATTAAAATTCCATTATAAAATGTGTTTTTAAGTGCTTTTTTAATAACTAAGACTTTATTTAAAACAATGCAATTATTTTGTATATACTCTTGGAAAGGGAGTAGCAAACTAGCTATCCACTGAAATATCAAGGAGAGAAGAAATTTCCAGAAATCTAAATTTGTCAATCAGAGATAGCCACATCAATCTACACAGCCACTTACCCATGCATGAAAAATAAACCCTGTATAGGGTAGAACTGAACATCTGTAAGGATAACAGTATAGTATATTGCAAAATAAATTTTCCTAAAAGGAACACCATTCCCGCCTGGCTTTTATTTTATAACTTAAAATATTAAAGACTTTTCAGAGAGAGTGCCTTTTCACAGGTTCAGAAAAGCAGCCTAGAAAAAGGAATAAATTAATTCAGAAAATATTCCTTTCCTTCCTACACCCACCCCTCTGCTCATTAAAAAAAGCTACAGGCACTAAAATTCATTAACATTTCTATGAACATAATTGTGAAATATTAATTTTCATTTAGTAGTCTACTGAATATGGCAAAATCAAATTTATCTAAGGAGATATCCAATGCTGCTAATTTCCTTGACAATGGGGACATAAAGCAAGGGAAGTCATGAATCATTCATGAAGTTCAATTTACTTCTGCTATTTTTAGTGTTTATCATCCATAAATAGAAAGTATGCAGTGTGTTACAGATGCTATTTAAAAATTATTCCAGATCAGAAATAATAATTTGACATGCAGCTATAAAGTAAGAATGGTTCAAAGAGTTTTGCTTGTAATTGTCTTATATTTCATATTTTTCTGTTGCATATTTATGTGTTCTTGTATTTATGACATTTTTCCTATATTCTAATTTCCTTTATAGATCAGTCAGTATTTTAGGCAAGCACATAAAGTAATTTACTGGTGATGTAGTTAATTTAAATACTCCCAGAGTTTTAGAATTTAAGGCTGAAAAGTGATATAATTCAATTGACCTCTCAATGAGAATTGTCTTCTACATTTCCCATTAGTTGAAGTGCTTCTGTGGAAGGGGAACTTCTTCCTTAAGCAGGGACTTCTTTCATGAATGGGCACTTCTGCTCATTGGAAAATATTTCTCTTAAATTCTAAATCTACCTCCTTGCAACTTCAGCCCACCTGTCTGCTTTGTTGCTCTGTAGTAACAGTTCTTACTTTTAGAACACAGAGCCATATGCAGCTGCCACTTAAAAACTGCTAGTTGAATGGATTTGAACAGGTTCAAATCTAGCCCTCTGGGCAATACATTCATTTCCTCTAGTATGTGGTAGTTCTTCTAAATTCAAAGATGGCTGTCATGCCTCCCTAAAATTGGTCACTTCCTTAGGTGCCAAATAATTTCCACATAGTCTCCTCTTCTTAGTTAAGTTATCTTAATAGGACCTCAGGAACTGGACACGGTTCTCCAGATGTGGCTGTATGATAACAGAATTGTTTAGAACTGCTTATGTCCCATGTCTGGACCCACTTATTTTTATTCTATTTCTAGGTGTTAATGTAACACACTGCATAAATAAAAGTTAGCATTTAAATTCTACAAATCTCATGTTTTCTCAGAGAATTTTCCACATTAAGTTAAGCTATATGATTAGGTAGACATCTTTTTCTTATCATTGCAGTTTTTTTGGACAAGAAAATAATTTTATTTTTGGGAATCATCAAACATGACTAGTTTTACATCCTGTACACTTGTTACCATCATGGCATTTAAATCAACATAGACAATATTCATAGACTGAGAGATGGATTATGTAGATAGATGGTTCATTAAACTGAACAATTAAGACAATGCCTATTTAAAAGTTGCCAAAGCACCTTTAAAAAAATTTTTTTTTAGCAAGAAACCAGTGCAAATATAACCAGGTATGATCACAAAAAGTTACCTTTGTTTAATAATTTGGTTGCGATTCAGGTAGGCAGGACATAGAAAATGACTCACTGATGGTGACGGCAGAAAAATTTGGAGAGGTGCATTACATTTCACAGCCTATCAAAATTTTTAAAGTAATTAAAATGATAGGTTTTCTACTATCTAGCTCTTGGTTAACACTGTACAATCTTAAATTTTTGAGGTATTCTTAAAGCATGAATAAAAAATTATTCAAACAAAAGACTATTTTATTGCAAGTAATAAATCCACGGAAAGATAACACTACACGTTTCTTCTGAAATTCAACAGACTTGAAGAATTCTGAGCCAAGAAATTTAGCAGACATCCACCCACAAACATTTATTGTTAGTTATGAAGCTAGGTCTTAAATATTGGGTGGTGAAGAAAATAATGATCTCTTTCCACAGGGCGTGTAGTGTCCACAGGGGGAGAGAAACAATAAACAAGGAAACACACAAAGTCTAGGAAGTGCTATATACAAAACAAACAGAGCATTGTAAAAGAGAATAACTAGAGGATCCAAATTTAAAGGATTCTCAGAACAGCCTCTTACTGGAGGGCAAATCTTAGGTAAGAACTGAATGATGAGAAGAAGAAAGTGAAAAGAATCATGGCAGGAAAAGCATTTCAGCTAGAAGGAGTGAACAGTGTTGGTCTGCAGGAAACTGAGAAAGTTGATGATACTGAGATTTAGTGTAGTAAGCAAGGGTAAGATGATTACATGAGATTGGAGATCTCAAGGGAGGACAGGTCAACAGGAGCTTGGAGGTCAAATTAAGAAACTTGGACAGTTTTCTAGGTGCCATGGGAAGTCTGAATATTTTTAAGAAGAGAAGCAATATCCAATTTATATCTTGCAAAGATGGGAAGAGAATGATTTGGAGAGAGTCAAAAGTAAAAGTAAGGAGATCAATAAAAAGGCTCCTGGGAGCAGATGTGGCACCCATCTCCCACATGGGAGGTCTCGGTTCAGTTCCTGGTGGCTCCTGAAAAAACAAAACCAAACAACAATCAAAACAAATGATAAAACCAACCCAAGGAAGTCGATTTGGCTCAGTGGTTAAGTGCTGGCTTCCCACATATGAGGTCCCTGGTTCAATCCCCAGCCTCCAGTACCTAAAAAAAAAAAAGACTCCTACCACAGTTTGCAGAATATTTACAGGTAGGATGAATGGTACTTGACAATAAATTGGATATATGGGGTATGAATGAGACAGAGATGCCACCAATTAATACTATGACTCTGGGTGGATGGTGAGATTAAGAAGACTGGAAAAGAAACAGACTTGGGGAAAATCAAGAATTATGCTTTGAGCAAATTACATTTAAGATGGCTGTAAGATATCTAATTGGGTTTGTTAAGAAATGACTTATGTACACTGATCTGGGGCTCATAAGAGAGAACTGTACCAGAGGTATAAATCTGGGAATTCATAGAATAAAGATGGTATGTAAAGAGAGGTCATTTGTGACTTTTTTGAGAAGATTTTCAGTACACGTGGGTGGGCAGGTTCCAGATTGCAGTGGGTTGAGGAAATTGAGGCAATAGGCAGTAGAAACAGACCGTTCTTTCAAGAGGTTTGGAAAAAAAGAAAGTAGAAAGATTAACAAAAAGCTTAAGGGGGATGTGGAGGTAGAATGGAGGTGTTTTAAGATGAAAAGAGATTTCAGCTTGTTTGTGGCCTGCAAAGAACAACAACAACAAAAAACCCAGTAGGTGAGACACAGGGGTGGAGATCTGTAAGCACATGAGAAGACCAATTCTCAAAAGAAAGAGATGGGATTCCACACATGAGGTGGGGTGCAGGGTCAGCCCATGGAAGGAACAGAGGCGCCTCTTCCTCTGAATTTCAGAGGGTAACTCAAAATGGTGACAACAAAGAAACTTAGAGGGAAAGGGTGAGAACACTGAGAGATTTCAGGCCTGAAATTACTTCTACTTTTTTGGTATAGTGAGAAATTACACCGTCTGCTGAAAGTGAAAAGGTAAAATTAGGGCTGAGATTTTCTTCAATTGCTGCTTCAGGGAGCGGGAAACATCTCCTCCATGATTGTTGTACCAAGTGCTTTCCATATCGCTATGAGGCTTGTGGCTATGAAACCTGCATCTGATAGCTTTATTGATACCAAATTTAAATTCTCTTTTATACTAAATTCCTTGATTGATTTTTCTATATGTTATTAACTAATTGTATAGCATCCCAGGGCCATGAAGCTATTAATCTGCTCCAAGTTCAAGTAAATTTTCAATTTAACAAGTAGTTCATATGGGATTTGAACTCAGGCAATCTCACTTAAAAGCCTTTATAGCATTTCCAATTTTTCTTGATTAGATGACAATAAAGAAAAACAAAATATCTTTAATTTGCCTCAAGGATCTAATCAAGGAAAAACTTTCCCCAAGCCTTGGGAATGTGATGAGAGGGCAAACAAACTAGTGCATTTTGTAAGGTAAGCAAGATTTCCACTCTGGTGGTCATAAAAGTATGATTGGTTCAATCTTACATCAGTGGAATGACTACTTTTTCATTCTTATTTCCCAGCTGGCACTAGAGACTAGAGTTTCTCATTGGTAATCACTTGAGAGCTCTTGATAAATTGTCAGTTCAAAAAAAGCTGTTTCAGCAAATAATGCAACACGTGTTTCTTCATGAAGAGTTAAAAAATGGAGGAATAATTGATTCAGTATTGATTAATACTTAGCAACATGTTGATTATACACTTAGGTAGAAACAAGCAAGGCTCGTTCGAACTCCATATTATTGGCATACTTTACT
>PVKH010025649.1:0-13376 GCA_004027955.1 Chaetophractus vellerosus | reverse complement strand
GGATAAAACCCATTGATTGTGATGTAAAATTCTTTTTTTTTTTTTTTAAGATTTATTTATTTATCCCCTCCCTTGTTGTTTTGCACTCGCTGTCTGCTCTCTGTGTCCATTCGCTGTGTGTTCTTCTGTGTCTGCTTGTCTTCTCTTTAGGTGGCACTGGGAACTGATCCTAGGACATTCTGGAGTGGGAGAGAAATGCTCGGTCTCTTGCGCCACCTCAGCTCCCTGGTCTGCTGCGTCTCTTATTGTCTCTCCTGTGTCTCTTTTTGTTGAGTCGTTTTGCTGTACCAGCTCTCTGTGTGGGCTAGCACTCCTGCATGGGTCAGCACGCCATGCGGGGGGGCAGCACTCCGCGTGGGCCAGCTTGCCACATGGGCCAGCTTGTCTTTACCAGGAGGCCCCGGGAATCTAACCCTGGACCTCCTATATGGTAGATGGGTGCCCAATCCCTTGAGCCACATCCACTTCCCTGTAAAATTATTTTAATGTGATTTTTGGATCATTTTGCATGAATTTTGTTATGGATTTTTTATCCATATTCATTAGAGATATTGGTCTGTAATTTTCTTTTATTGTAGTATCTTTGTCTGGTTTTGGTATAAGGGTGATATTGGCTTCATAGAATGAGTGTGGTAGCATTGTTTCCTGTTCAATTTTTCAGAAGAGCTTGAGCAAGATTGGTATTAGATCATCTTTGAATGATTAGTAGAATTCACCTGTGAAGCCATAGGGTTCTGTGTGGTTTTTGATAACTGTGCAATGTCTTTACTTGTGATTGGTTTGTTGAAGTCTTTTATTTCTTCTAAGGTCAGTGTAGTTTGTTCATGCGTTTCTTGGAATTTGTCTATCTCGTATACATTGTTAGTTTTTTGGCGTTCAGTTGCTCTTAGTATTTTCCTATCATCTCTTATTTCTGTGGGGTCAGTGGTAATGTCCCCCCTCTCATTTCTGATTTTATTTATTTGTGTCTTCTCTTTTTTTTTCTGTCAGTGTAGCTAAAGGTTTGTTGATTTTGTTGATCTTCCCAAATAACCAACTTTTGGTTTTGTTGATTCTCTCTAATGTTATTTTGATCACAATTTCATTTATTTCTGCTCTGATCTTCACTATTTCTTTCCTCCAGCTTGGTTTGGAATTAGCTTGCTGTTCTTTCTCTGGTTCTTCCAGGTGTGTAGTTAAGTCTTCAATTTTACCCCTTTCTTCTTTTTTAAATAAGCATTGTGGGCCATGAATTTTCTTCTTAGCCCTGCCTTTGCAGTGTCCCAAGGGTTTTGATATGTTGTGTTTTCATTTTCACTCGTTACAAGATATTTACTGAATTCTCTTGCAATTTCTTGTGACCCACTGATTATTTAAGAGTTTGTTTAATATCCATATATTTATGAATTTACCCTTTTCCATCTATTATTGATTTTCAGCTTCAATCTGTTATGAGTAGAGAAACTATTTTTTATAATTTCAATCTTTTAAAATTTATTGAGACCTATCTTGTGACCCAATATAAGGCCTATCTTGGAGAAGGATTCATGGGCCCTTGAAAAGAATGTATATCCTGCTGTTTTGGGGTGTAATGCTCTATAAATGTCTGTTAGATCTAGTTCCTTTATTATATTATTCAAGCTCTCTGTTTCTTTATTTATCCTCTCTAGATGTTCTATCCAATACTGAGAGTGGTGTATTGAAGTCTCCAAATATTATTGAAGAGACATCTACTCTCCCTTCAGTTTTGCCATTGTGTGCCTCATGTATCTTAGGGAACCCAGATTAGGTGCATAAATATTTATTATAGTTATTTATTCTTGGCTAAATGCCACTTTTATTCATATATAATGACCTTCTTCATCCCTTGTAAGAGTTTTGCATTTAAAATCTATTTTGTCCAATATTAGTATCACTATTCCAACTCCTTTTTTGGTTACTATTTGTGTGGAATATCTTTTTCCAACCTTTCACTTTCACCTGGTTGTGTCCTTATTCTGAGACAAGTGTCTTGTAGATAGCATATAGATGTCTCATATTTTTCATCCATTCTCTCAGTCTATTTCTTTTGGTGTGTTCAAGCCATTAACAGTCAATGTTATTACTTTAAATGCATTACTTTACTTATCTTTTTTATCTTTTGGGTTTCCATTGTCATATCTTACTATTGTCTATCTTTTTATGCTTTCATTTACCCTTCCTAATAATATTCATTTCTACACTCTTCTCCTAGTGTCTTGCCCTTTTTTTTTTTCTTTCAAGCTACAGCACTACCTTTAGTATCTCAAGTAATTCTGGTCTTTTGGTAACAAATTCTCTCAGTTTTTGTTTGTCTGTGAAGACTAAACTCACTTTAATTTTTGTGGGTTTTGCCGCATACAGAATTCTTGGCTTGCACTTTTTTCTCTTTCAGTACTTCATATACATCATACCACTTTCTTCTCACCACAGTAGTTTCTGATAAGAGGTCAGCACTTAATCTTATTAAAGTCCCCTTATAAGTGATGCTTCACTTCTCTCTTGCTGCTTTCAGAATCCTCTCTTTATCTCTGATATTTGTCATTCTGAATAGTAGCTGTCTCAGAGTAGGTCTGTTTGTTTGTTTGGAGTGTGTTGTCCTTCTTGGATATTGATATTATGTCTTTCATAAGGGTTGGGATGTTTTCAATTATTATTTCCTCAAATATTCTTTCTGCCCCCTTTCCATTCTCTTCTCCTTTTGGGACACTGAAAATGTGTATATTTGTGCATTTCATGTTGTCATTCCATTCTCTGAGACCCTGTTCAATTTTTTCCATTCCTTTCTTTTTCTGTTCTCCTGTCTTTTCCAGTTCAGATGTTTTGTCTTCGAAACCACCGATTCTGTCTTCAAACAATTCAAATCTGCTCTGAGGTACCTCTAATGTATTTTTAATCTCATCTACTGGCTCTTTCATTCCCATAAGCTCTGTTACTTTTCTTTCAGGCTTTCAAATTATTCTTTATGCTCACCCAGTGTCTTCCTAATATTTTTTAATCTCTTTAGTTGTATTTTTCATTAAGTCTTTGATTTGATTTAAGATATTTGTGTGATTATCATTGATTAGTTATCTCATCAGGATATTTGGTTTGTTCTTTTGTCTGGGCCATCTCTTCCTGTTTTCTAGTATGTTTTGTAATTTTTTATGCATGTCCAGGGATCTGAATATGTTGATGAATTTACTATGATGTTCAATTTCTCTTTTTTGCTTAGTGTTTTTATCCACAGCTCTTCTTTGAGTTTGGGTTCAACTTATTCTAAATCTTTAAAATGCCAACCTAAGTTAACAAAATCAGGCCAGGGACTTACTAATGGGTCACAGATTTTCTCCCAGGAATTGTGGCTAAAGAGAAGCCTAAAAGCAGTTTTTCTCTTTGCAGTTTCCTGTCTGGCCAGCAGATGGTACTCGTCATTGAACCTTTCCAAGGAATTTTTTCCTTCAACCTTTGCTTCCCTGTGTTTCTGATCTTACCAGTGACAAGATTCAAAGCAGACTTTGCTGGCTGAATTCACTGAAAAGAAGCCCTCCGACACACCCTCCCTCTTTCCTTGTAACAGCGGACAGGGAGGAAGACATCTGTTCCCCTCTCAGTTGACTGCAGTGAGCTTGGGGTCTTGTCCCCATTTAATGTCCTGAGGGTGGGGGATGGGAACCCTTCCCAGGTGCCACAAAGGTTTAGTAATTCATGTTTGTTATTTTGGATTCTTTGTCTCTCTGTCCCTCACCCCCCCTGGGGGTTGAGCAGCACTGTCCTGGTCTGCTGACCCCCCAAAGCAGGTCCCTCAGACAACTTTTGGCCCTTTCTCCATTGTTTTTGTGAGAGAGTTGAACCCTGCTTGCCTACTCTGATGCCATCTGCCCGGAACTCCCCAAGAGACAAATCTTTACCATTATTTACTTTAGAATCTTTCCTAGGATAACCTATGAATAGCATACATCATTATTCTTATAGATAATACATGAGATTTAGAAATAGTTTTTTGTTTCTTTAGTCATTTAATTATGTTGATGTGCTTTTAAATGATTTATTGCTTTTTCATCCAAAATTATGTCTTATGTCAACATCAAATTTTTATAACTTTTTTTTACAAGTGTGAATATTGCCTTGTGTTGGTCAAAATTTAAATGTGCAACTTGCTTTCCAGTGTCACCCTGCCCTCTCCACTCCTGCTGTCCCCTTACCCTACTCTATCTTCTTTCCAGAGGACATTTTATCTTCTTCCATAGTTTGCAATGTTTTTACCTATGTTTGTTGTCTGACTCTTCTCCTAAAAGTCTAGGGATATTTGCCTGTTTTGTTCTAGGTATCTTGTGAGACTAGAGCAGTGTCTAGCACAAAGAAATTCCTCAATACATGTTTGTTAAATGAGTGAATTAAAAGAAATAATTTCTGTAAACCAAATTTTCCTGAACTATTAAAATAGTCCTTCTACCTCCTGATTGGTCTCCCTGCTTCCTTCCTCTGCCACTTCCATTTCCACTGTCTGCCAAAGTCATCTACATAAAGCATAGCCCAGATCTTTTTTAAATCTCTGCTCATAAACCGTTAACTTCTCCCTAGTGTCTATAGAATAAAATCCAAACTCCCTAGCTTGGCACTTGAGGCCCTCTACAATCTATCCTCAATCTGCCAATGACTTCATCAACCAACACTCCCATTCTGCTTCAAACTCTTTTAGATGTGAGCTTTGGGCTTGCTTTCTCATCGCCTACAAGGGTTTGTTTAAATGTCTTTGCACTGTGGCCTATCCTGATTTCCTTATTTAAGATGGAAACTACATTCTCGTTACCTTCACCTAGCTTTATTTTTCTCCAATAGCACTTATCACCTTCCAATATATCATATAATTTACCTATTTACTATATTTGTTCTGTCTCCACTCCATAGCGTAAACTCCTTGAAAAGAAGGGCTTGTGCTTGTGGTGCTCTCTGATTTGTCGGCCAGTGTTTAGAATAGTGCCCTGTCTCCATAGCTCAGGCATCTTTTTCTCTCTTAGGTTTCCCTTCCCTGAACTCCGTATATCTGAATTCTGCCTATTTGCCAAGGCCTCACCTAAATGTCACCTCTTCTGACAAATGTCATCACTCTCAGAACTGAGGTGAAAATAATCCCTTCTCTGAACATGGATAGCATTTAACCTGAAATCACTTTTATATCACAGAACAAAGGTTTTATTACCTTTATTCTGGCTATTTATGTGCGTAACATCTCTCTTACAATTGTTCCTTGCTAATTTGTCTTTATAAGCTTAGTAGTGCCTAGTTCTGTGTACTTAGTAAATGCTCAATAAATATGTGTGGAATAAATGGGAGCATGAATATGCTTAAAACAGCATTTTCTACATGAATATAGAATAAAGTTGCAAATTATATAAAACTTTTGAAAAGGAATTTTGATCTTGAGCTTGATTATTTGAGGGAAAAATCCAATTATGTCTTGGACTCAATGGACTGAAAATATCCAATAAGAAACAACATGTATTTGATATATCTGATTTCGTATTCAGAGACTAGACTAAATTCTATCATTGGCTTTTCACTTCACAGTGATTTCCTTTTTTTCTAAGCATTTATGCCATATAAATTATCTATTCACAAACTAATGCTGGGTCAAGTTACCTGGAATAATTCATAATGTAATTAAAGAAGGTAAAATTAAAGAAACAAAGGTCATATAATATCAAGCAATACATGTGGATTTACTATCATTTGGGTTTTTTGCTTTTCCAAAGCATAAATCAATCCATTTATATTATATAGGATTGTAAGAGATGATAAGATGGTGCTACAGAAGATTCATAGAACTGAAAGCAAATTTGAGGAGGTTCTTCCTCTTATTTCTTCTGGAATTCTAGACAAAAGCCTCTATCACTGGATTATATTTGATTTCAAAGCTTTCTCTTACAGGCATATGACTTAACATCTGTAGCCTATTACTATTAAAAAATGGCTCTCTTATATTCAAAGTTCCATAATGCAAAAGTTCACTATTTATCACCATAGCTTTAAGGAAAGAAGTGTTTTTTTTTTTTGTTTAGTTTTGTTTTTTTGAGGTACTGGGGCCGAGGATTGAACTCGGACCTCGTATGTAGGAAGCCAGCGCTCAACCACTGAGCCACATTGGCTCCCCTGAGTTGGTTTCCTTTTCTTTTTTTTTTTCATTTGTTTGCTTGTTGTTTTTTGTTGTTGTTTTTAGGAGAAACCAGAAACTGAACCCAGGACCTCATATGTGGGAAGGAGTCACTCACCTGCTTAAGCCACATCCGCTCCCCTGTACTTGTTTTTAAGAAGTATTCTTGTGTATGTGTGTGTGTGTGTGTGTTTTAATCTCAAGGTAAAACTACTTTCAAAGTAATCAAAACTAGGATTTACTCATTGTAAAATAGTAACTAATAAAATCAATTTCTTAAAGCTGATTAAAAGCTGTGTTCAAAGAAGTTATAACTCTGATGGACTTATGCCCACCGTATTAAATGAATGTGTATCAGAGAAATGATTGGTAGTGAGCACATATAGTACCATGAAATTCAGAAGTGCACCAGTTGAATAGCCATATGGTAGTACACTCTTTTCATGTCGAAACTCATGATGTTGGCTCACAACGGGAATTGACTCCCTTTCCACCTGTTCCCATGTTACTGAAAGCCTTTGGCAGGAAACCAGGTCCTAACTTCCAATGACACACATTCATGCTTGCTTCCTTCAGCTTTGTGCCCAACACAGCTCAGCCACCACAGATGCTCAGAACAGACCAAGTCTTCTAGTGAGATCAGGGTTGGTAAGATGGGGAGAGGCTCTGCCAGGTGCAGCAGTTCCTAGGATGGTCGACTGCTTGCTCCTTGATTGCTAGACTTACTGAGGACAAGTATTAGGATATTTTACAAGCACAAAACTAGATATCCCATAACTGTTTTATACTTGGGAATGTTTTATCTTCTGGTTTAGTCTTCTATTTGCTATTGCCAACATCTTACTAATGGGCTCAATATTTAAGAATTCTTACTGCCTTATCAGATTACCATAGCGCCTGGCATATAATGGTATTCAGTAAATATTTATTTAGTATATGAATAAACAAATGAATAAACAATTAATTTTTTATAGGACTGCTTCTACTGCTGCTTTAGATCCAAACAAAATATCTTTGCAACGAAAATGATACTATTTTCAGTTTCAGCTCATGCGTTAGTTGATCACTTGTAAAATTTCATTACTTAATCCTTTTAAAGAGAAGTCAATAGTACCAGATCAGGATTAGGAAGATAATTTATATACATTTTTAACACCTTGCCAATTGCATAAGCCATGACAATTCTTTTGAAAATTAGGAAAGGTGCCCACTTTAAGCCTAGTGAACATTTTCATAAACCTGGTGCTTGGCAGTGAGTGCTGTGAGTCTTCTGTGTACTTGGTACACTTCCTCTAATCTGTCATTCTGACTCCCTTTTTGACAACTGGAAGGTCTTAGAATTGATGAGTGGACTTTAAACCATAATGATCAACAGGGGCAAAATAAAGCACAATGATATATGGTTCTTCTTTTGTCTTTTATTGTAATCAAGAAAAAAAAGATTGGGTTGTTCAATACTAGATTATAGTTTATCCAATTGTGTCTTATCTTTTATTCCACAGGGAAAGTGGAGAGAAAGGGGGATGAAAAAAATTAATGTACCTCATAGGCAACCCTCAGACTAAATGAAAGTCAAATATCCATATAGACCACTAAAACCTGTACTTTGGAACAATGGGCTTTAAAAACAAATTGAGATGCTAGTGGCATAGAAGAAAATCCAAATGGAAATGAAGAGACAGCTATAAAATGTAGGTTGGTTGGCTACAGTTCCGCCCATGAAGCACTAGCTGGCTTTAGTGTGAAATTTAAATTCACTTTTGTGTTGATGATTGCCTCTTTGGAATTCATTATACATTCTTTGGCATTGAATTTTAGACTGAGTAAAACCATAGAGCGTGATCCAGGCAGAAATTAACCTCAGGGTCTGTAAGCTCATGTAACTGAGCATCTAAGAAGTTGATAACTGTCTTGGAAGAAGATTCTCAGAAAGGGTGGAGCTTGGAAAGGGGAGATAGGAGTTTGAACCTTACAGCTGGATGTGAAGCCATTCGCACTATGTGGTTTCAACTTCATTAGTATTGCTTCTCAATTTGGGTATATGATAATCATTTGAGCTTCATCATTTCAGTTTCTGCTTGAGACCTGGCTCTTCAAAAACTTTAAGTGACAATGACAGTCTACAAAATTGCTCTTGGAGAACAATTAAACGTCAGGAGGCATGCGATATTTTTAGCAGTGGGTAAAGGGGATCATTTAACTATGACAGAGTGAAGCTCATAGTCTGTAGAATTGTATTAACTGATCTAATTGTTATGTGACAGGTTTGGGTTGATGACTGGTTTCTACAGGCTATCTGAGCCCAGATGGTGTTTGGAGGAAATATTGCCAATATATCAGATATGAACTTAGGAGCAACAAGGGGTTACTCTGTAAGAAAAAATTTTTCTTTCTGTTCAACAGTTGACCACAAAATAGGTCCCCTGGATATTATGTTAATGATAGCACTATACACTAATAAAGTACAATAGGGAGAGTAAAACAGTACTCAAAAAGAGACAGAAGCCCAGAATACCAAGTAAACAACTTTTTTAAAAAAATTGATTCCTAGGTATTTGAGTCTTTTTTTTTTTTTTAATTTATTTGATTTATTTCTCCCCACCCCCTCGTTGTTTGTGCTCACTGTCTGCTCTCTGTGTCTGTTCATTGTGTGCTCTCTCTGTCTGCTCATCTTCTATTTTAGAAGACACTGGGAACCAAACCCACGACCTTCCATGTGGAAGGGAGGCACTCAATTGCTTGAGCCACCTCCTCTCCCTGCTTGTTGTGTCTCTTATTGTGTTTCCTTATTGTGTCTCCTCGTCATGTCATCTCATTGCATCATCTCGCTGCTCCAGTCCATTTTGTCAGCTTGCTGTCTTGCCTGTCTTCTTTAGGAGGCACTGGGAACCAAACCTGGGACCTCCCATGGGTAGGCAGGCACCTAACTGCTTGAGCCACATCTGCTTCCTATAAACAACTTTCTTGATATCAAAGTAATGCAAGTAGTCACTCTGTGAAATAAGAGAATTAAGAAGTGTTCATTAATAAAGTAACTAAGATAGACAGGAAGAGACATAATCATCAGTTAAATGGACAACTCACTCTTATTACTATTGTCTTGATTGATTGTTTTTAACTACCAATTCTGAATCTTGACTCATTAACTTCTAAGTATACAGGACTGAGGAGCAGAATATCCCATGAGGGAACCAGCTGTGGCTCAATTCGTAGGGCTCTGGTTTACCACATGGGAGGTCCTGGGTTCGGTTCCCGGGGCCTCCTGGAGAAAGCAAGCCACCATGCAGTGAGCTGACTCAGTGGGATGGAGCAGCACAAACAGACACAGAAAAAACGCAAAGCAAATGAACACAGCAAACACAAGCAGCAAGGGGGGGGTATATAAATAAAAATCTTAAAAAAAAAAATATCCTATGAGACACAAGTTACCAAAGCCTCTGGAAATAAAAAGTTTCTTTTTCTTGGGGCCGGCTGGATAGCCCCGTGGATAAGGGCGCCGGTATACCACATGGGAGGCCCCGGGTTTGGTTCCCGGGGACCGCTCCAAGCGGGCAGATGGCCTTGAGAAAGGCAAGCCGCTGTGGGCGGGGCAAAGCTGCAGTGGGCAAGGCAAAAAGCCTCCACGGGCAGGGCAGAGCCGCCACGGGCATGGCAA
Organism: Chaetophractus vellerosus; assembly: GCA_004027955.1. Classification (NCBI taxonomy): domain Eukaryota; kingdom Metazoa; phylum Chordata; class Mammalia; order Cingulata; family Chlamyphoridae; genus Chaetophractus; species Chaetophractus vellerosus. Next base: position 3,591 of record PVKH010025649.1, on the reverse strand, counting down.
AGTCACCTGTGTAACACGGAGCTGCCACCTGTGAAGCATGGAAGCTGAGCACCCCGCAAAACACGGAACTCTGCTGCCCGCAAAACACGGAGCGGAGCCGCCCGTGAAACGGAATGGAGCCACCCACGAACGAAGTGAGCCACCTCCGCAGAGGGCCGACTTGGCGCGTCGCCGCAAATACGGGGGGAGACAAGAAGCAGACAGAGAAAAACAGAAGAATGGACACACAGCAAGAGCAAGCAGAAGGGGGGTGGGATATGTAACAACAACAACAAAAAGTTTCTTTTTCTTGAGATCAGCTGTATTCTAAATAATAGAAAACACATACCTTGACTGCCATGGCTGTTGGAGTGAATCACCTTGCTTTGGAGCAGCTGTGGTGCTGAACATAGAGAGTGGAGGGTTGGGAATAGAGCGCTAGCCTCCTCTGGAATGGTGGAAAGGAGTGAGCCCTCTCCTCTCCCCTTTCAGCCATTTCATCTTTTCACTAGACTGTGGTGAGTCCACAGGCTTTGCAATCAAACAGGCAGAGGTTCCAAACTGAGCTCCAGCATTCAGCAGCTGTGGGAATTTTGGCAAGTTCTTTTGTTGAGCCTCATTTTTCTTATATGGAAAATGGTACTAAAATAACAAACCAGCAGGCTTTGTTGTGCAGCCTGCATGAGAAGAAAAAACATAGAATTAAAGCTCTAGAGTCAAACTGTCTGGGTTTTAATCTTGGCTCAACTACTTATAAGTTGGTTGACTTTGTGCCTTTCTTTCAGCACAATTAAAGGACTTTGGTCCTGAGTTGCAGGGATGATTAAATTTGTCCATGTAAATTAAGCACTAGAGTGGCCCTGGTACAATTAACTTTTAGCTCTAGTAATGTAAAAAGTGTTTGGGAAAATACTTAACACATTTTAAGTTGTCAATAAAAAGAAGCAGCTAATATTATTGTGGTTGGTTTTACTATTTGTTTCTATCCAGAAGGACTATGCTTATATCACTAAATTGTTTTTAACTTTTAAAACCAGTTTATAGCTAAGTTTTTAAAATGCAGGCAAGAGCATTTCTCCTTTCAGAATGTGATGTTAATGCAAAAATTTCCTAAAAATAAGAAATTTTATCCATTAAGCACAAAACCGTAAATGGAAGAGATTTTTTTCCTTCACATCATAGTTAGACTCATGCAAAATTCCTGATAGCCATAATTTCAAACAAATCACAATGAACAAAAATACTAAATTAATTGAAACATTCTCTATGATAGGCGGACCAGTAGGTAATGAAGAAATCAATATTGTTTTTAATATTTAATCATTGTAATTCATATTCTGCAAAATGAATCAGCCAGATTAATGAGGAACTTTGCAAACGACACTAAATGTGGGATGCCTGGCAAATGCCAGTAAAAACAGAAATTAGCCTATAAAGTAAGAATATAAAAGAAGAGATAAGATAAAATTCAAATTGGATTAAAAATAAAGATATTAAACAAGGATGAGGCTTTGGTTCACATTAGAGAAAATGTGATAATGGGTAACAATAGTTTCCCTTAAAAACATTGGCATGGGAGGAAAGTTGAGTCATTTGTAAAGAAATCCCATAACGAAGTAGGATTTCAGGAGATTTTATGACCTGTTGAAAACACATCTCAATGTTAGTCATGTTAAAAGAAATACATAAAATTTTGGTGATTTAAAGGGGGAAAAAGGCTTTGGCATTTATTTCTCCTTTTATACGAAATAGAATAATTCTCTAATATGCCAAGTTAAAGAATGACCATTATCTTTAAATAGACAAAAGAGAAACACTCATACATAAAAAGCAGATAGGCAAGAAAGATTGTGTAATCAAAGGGGAAGGTGGGAGCTTTAGGGGCTTTTCAGATAGAATTAAAAAACACAATCAAATTGTGGCAATATAATGCCCCCCAGAAATTTGCCCTGAGCCTTAAAGAATAAGGAAAGGTCTTTTTCAGTGATTTTGCATTTATATTGTAGAATTCATCATGTTTTTATTCAAACCATTTAGCATTTGTATAAAGCTTTACTGATTACAAAGCACCTTCAGATGCATTCATCACACATAAAATATATTTACTTTTTTTGTTGTTGTTACATATCCCCCCCTTTCTGCTTGCTCTTGCTGTGTTCATTTCTCTGTGTTCTTCTGTGTCTGCTCTGTCTCCCCCCGTTGGGGCGACGCGCTGAGTCAGGTCACCTGCTCCGTTCGCGGGCGGGTCTGCTTCCGGTCACAGGCGGCTCAGCTTTTCATTCACGGGCGGATCTGCTCTGTTTGCGGGTGACTTGCCCTGCCCGTGGTGGCTTTTTTGCCCTGCCCACAGCGGCTCTGCCCCACCCATGGCAGCTTGCCCTTCTCAAGGCAGTCTGCCCACTTTGGAGAGGTCCCCGGGAACCGAACCCGGGGCCTCCCATGTGGTGAACCAGCGCCCTTTCTACTGGGCTATAGCTGGCCCCCTAAAATACATTTTCTAAACAGTAGTGACCCTTTCTATGTGTTGGTTGTGGCTTCTTGATTGCATTTTTATAGATCTTAGACATGTATCTTTATAGTGTTCTAGTAAATGGGGTGTTCATTTACTGTTTCTGCGTGAAAAACAACCCAAAATATAGTGACTTAAAACAACAATAATAATTTGATTTTTTACCTCAGGATTTTGATCAGGGTGTGGCTAGGCAATTCTGCCTTGGAGTCATTCATGCAGTTACAGTCACAGGTAACTGGATATAGAACAGCAGGGGCTGGTGAGGCATCTCTGTCCTCAGTAGTCTCAGGGCTTCCCCTGGGCTAGTGTGGGTTTCCTGTCAGCATGGAGGCCTCAAGGCAGTCAGGTTACTTAGATGCTGGCTCCAGGTCCCTGCCAGCAAGGTAGAAGTGGAATCACTTTTCCTGACTTTACCTTGGATGTCACATTATATCATGTCACCCACATCCTATTGATCACAAACATGCTACAAACTTAAGGGACGGGGAATTCGATTTAACCTCTAATAGGTGAGAGGCAAGATTCTGGAAGAATGTGAGATAGTCGGTATTGTTGCAGCCGTTTTGTAAAATACCGTCTTTAAGTGTATTCCCGCTCAAACTTTATGTAAATAAATTATTCTTCTTTAAGAGATATAGTGTGGGGTCTCATCAGTGAGTGGCCCAGACCAAAGGGAAATTACTGAATTTTATCCAATATTTATTAAATTGATTTAAAAGATTTCAACAACTATGAAACTAAGATCAAATCATGATAATAAGAGGGATTTAATTTGACAATGTAGAGAAAAATTTCTGAAAAGCACACCATAGTACCTTAGAAAAGGTTACCAAAAAACTGAAGAATCAATTTCTCTGGGGGTTTAAAAAAATCAATAATAGAAGAATTCCATGAGTCTCACTTGTATCACTGTGGACCCAGATGGAGGAGAGAGATGGATTGGGTAACCTTTTTAGGTCTTTGCCAGTGACATAATTCCTCAATATTCACTGATAAATGAGGCAAAGAGAGATTGGCTGGGAAACCTTGGAAAGGTCTTTTGATTAATAAGGGCTCTCTCTCTCTCTCTCTCTCTCTCTTTTTCTCTCGCTCTATTTATA